>CAUYRH010059885.1:0-10631 GCA_963574655.1 Perodicticus potto | reverse complement strand
TGGAGGAAATCAATTTACTCATGTGTATTAGAGTTTTTTTTATAAATTGAGGTGCATTCTGGTTGGGTGCATAAATATTAATTATTGAAATCTCATCATTTTGAGTATTATCTTTAACAAGTATGAAATGTCTGTCTTTATTCTTCCTTACTTTGGTTGGTTTAAATCCTATTGTATCTGCAAATAAGATTGCAGCACCTGCTTTTTTCTGTTTTCCATTGGCGTGGAATATAGACGACCATCCCATCACCTTGAGTGTTTATTTATCTTTTAAGGTAAGGTGAGACTCTTGTATGCAGCAGATATCTGGCCTGAGTTTTTGTATTTAGTCAGCCAACCTATGCCTCCTTAGAGGACAATTTAAACCATTCACATTAATTGAAAATATTGATAAATCTTGAGAAAATCTAGTGGACATTTTTAATCCTTTCATCGCTGTGGAATTTTCTGTATGAGTTTACTTTTGTGTTGGAGGATTATGCTCATCATTGTGGACAATAGGTCTGAGAATATCCTGGAGAGCTGGTTTAGTTATGGCAAATTTCTTCAACATGTGGATGTCATTAAAGTATTTAATTTCTCCATCATAAGTGAAAGTCAGTTTAGCTGGATACTAGATCCTGGGTTGAAAGTTATTTTGTTTTAGGAGATTAAAAGTCGACGACCATCCTCTTCTCACTTGAAAGGTTTGATCGGAGAGATCTGCTGTTATTCTAATATTCTTCCCCTTGTAGGTAATAGATTTATTGCTTCTGGTTGCTTTCAAAATTTTCTCCTTCATATTAACTTTAGTGAACTTAATTGTGATGTGCCTGGGGGATGTTTTATTTGGGTTTAGTTATGCTGGGGTTTTGAAACTGTTTGCTATCTGAATTTCAGAATCTCTTGGCATATCAGGAAAATTCTCTTTCATAATCTCATAAAGCACAGATTCTGTGCCTTGTGATGCCACTTCATCGTTTCAGGTATCCCTATAAGGCGAATATTGGTTTTCTTCGAGTTATCCCAGAGCTGTCTGAGAGAATGATCCGTTTTCATCTTCTATTTCTCTTCCTCTTTGTAGATTTGGGAGCTTTTGAAAGTTTTGTCTATAATGTCAGAAATCTTTTCTTCTGCCTGCTCCATTCTGTTGCTGAGGGATTCTACTGTGTTTCTTAGATCTTTGAGGGCTGCAACTTCTTGTCTCAATTTGTCAAATTCTTTGGTCATTTGGTCTTTGAGTTCCTTGACATCTTGAGACAATTTTTGAAATGCACCCTGAATTTCTAAATCCAACTTTTCCTCTATTTTATTAATCCCTTTTGCAATTCAGATTCTGAATTTGATTTCTGACATCTCAGCCATCTGTTTATGCATAGGATCATCATTTGTGTCCACCAAATTGTTCCTTGGGGGGGGGTGATCTACTCTGGTTGTTCATGTTTTTACAGCTTTTCCGTTGGTTCCATCCCATGATTCATTTTACACCATTTGGCTGGATGAGAAGATAAGGACAATTTGGGCTGGGGGTTCTAGGAGTAGTGATTGACCAGTCCTTTGTTTGAAAGTTGGGGCTGGTGTCTGTACCTTTTCCCCTAGAGTTTTGCCAAGGACCCATACAGTGCTACTGCTTGTGAAACTGGGGACCTTCTTGGTGTGGTTAAGTGGCTCTGTCTTATTGTCAGCTGGTCTTTATCTTACCCTAAAGAATCAGTTACTCTGGATTGAAATCTGAACTGTGAAGAAATACCAGCATTTAAGTCACCCCGCCCCCCACAGGCAACAATTGGAAAAACAAAATCAAACCTTTCCACTACCACACACCCAGGATACCACTTTGGAAAGTCCTCGGGTTATTTCCCAGTTGAAGAGGTCCCAATAAATTGTCTCAGTCAGCACCAGTCTCAAATGCATGAGTTAAAAAGTCTCTGGCAACTAGATAGCAGGGATCTGCTGGAAGCTCTAGTATAACTCACTCCAGTGCTCTGTGAGCTCAGGACGCCCCCCTCCCCAGCATGTACATTAGTCTGGGAAGGTTGATATACCTCCTTCCCCACCTTGCCCCTCTGTCACACCCAGTTGGTGGTAATCCTGCAGGGCTATGATCCAGTTTCCTCCAATGAGAAGATGCTCCAGAGATTTGCACTTGCCTGGGTCACAGTGAGGTTTGTGGCTCCTCAGCCAGTCTCCCACTTCCTGTCACTGTTTGGCAGGGGGAGATGAGGCCTGACAACCTGGGTACTTGATAGGGGCTGTAGTGATTCACTCAGTTCCGGCCCTGTCTCTGATTGATGTTGCTGATACAACAGAACAAGTTCACAGAATTTGTTTCTGTCATGGCTATTTTCCCCTGATCAGACGTTGGGCTGCAAATAGGTCTGACTCAGTCTGTGAATTCCTGCCCTTTGTCTCAGCTTTCATCCCCTAAGGGCTAGGTGCATCTGAAGCTAAGCAAAGCAGCCTCCACCCTGGGAGTCAGCTGACTCTACACGTATTCTAATCCCCGCGCTCCTTCCTGGCTGGTACGACCTCAGGCATATCCTTCAAGCCCCTTGGTTGCCGGTCCACTCTGCCAGCCCGCTTCCCCTGGCCACTCAGAAAGACTGGGAGTGTCTCCTCAAAACATCCCCAGGGGTGTGAACCCTCCTGCCATTGTTCCCGCTGCAACTGCCATTTCGTGCCTCAGGGGATCTTCTTTCCAGCTCGGCCTTCTCTCGGCTCACTTTCCTCTCACCACTTCCGAGCTGGAAAATCAGCACAGATCAGCAACAGTCTGTGCCCTGTCCACAATCCTTGAGAAAATGTCCAAGAATCTGGACTCTGTGGGGGACAGGCCTCCAGACCTCGGGGTGAGAGTGCAGGGGAAATGCCAGGAGCTCAAACTTGCAGGTAGAGAAAACAGTTTGATACAGTTTTATGCCTGGCAGGAGAGTGCCGCCGCACCCTAGTAGGTGAAGGAGGTCTGGTTTTTAGAGGGTCTTTCCCATGGGGCAGAATGGGAGGTCACCTGAACTCTGCTCCCTTGTTTGTATGGAGGTATGGAGTATACTGAGGGCTGCTTTCATCCGCTTGGTGATGTGCTCTGTACCCTTTTGTTTGTGTCCTTGGGGTAGAAGGTTGCCCCAGCAGGGTTGGTGTGCCTTTGTCGACCTTCTCTTTTGGCTCAGATCCAAACCATTGGCTTTCTTGCTAATTTTCTGTCCTTTAACTCTCCTTCTGGATGGGAGTCTCTGCGGAAAGCTGTCTACAGATCGCCATCTTGGCTCCTCCCTCTCTTTGATAATCTTATGAAGAAGAGACTCTGTGTCTTGTGAAGCCACTTCATCACTTTTGGGGATCCCAATTAGGTGAACATTGGTTTTCTTTGAATCATCCCAGAACTCTCTGAGAGAGTGATCTGTTTTTGCCCTCCATCTCTCTTCCTCTTTGAAAGATTGGGAGTGTTCGAACACTTTGTCTTTATTGTTGGAAATCCTTTCTTTTGCTTTCTCAATTCTGTTACTGAGGGATTCCACTATATTTCTGAGATCTTTGAGGGCTACACCTACTTGTCTCAATGTGTCAAAATCTTTGGACATTTTGTCTTTGAATTCATTAAATTCTTGAGACATCTTTTGGATTACTGCTTGAAATTCTAATTCCATCTTTTCCTCCATTCCTTTGATCTTATTTGCTATCCAGTTTCTGAATTAGATTTCTAACATCTCAGCCATTTGTTTATGCATGGGATCTTGTGCTGTGTCTGCCTTGTAGTTCCTTGAGGAAGTTGATCTACTGTGATTATTCATGTTGCCAGAGTTTTTCTTTTGATTCTGCCTCATGATTGTTTTTCGCCATTGCCTCTGGCCAACCTCAGAGTTGGGGAGGTGTCTGTCCAAATTTAGACCCTGGCGGGATCACTCTATTGTTGCTGGATCTTTGTAGGGAGTGCCCCTGTGTAGCTCCTCTGGGACTGCCCCAGACAGGGAGTTCTGACTGCAGGAGCATGTCTGGAGTCTGGCACCCCTGGATCCAGCAGCAGGGCGGGGGATGATGCACATGGTTCTGGGAGTGCCTGGTGCTTGCTGTCTTTGGCAAAGAGAATCCCGGCTCCAGCAATCTCTGGCCAGGAGGAGGGCTCCACGCAGAGGCAGGTAGGTCTCTGGAGGGAGGACCTGGGTTGTGCGGCTTCTGGAGTTCCTGGCCAGATGGATGGGGTGGTGTGGAGGCAGGGAGGGTATGGGAGGAGGGACGTGAGTTGCACCGCTCCCAGACTTCCTGGCCTGGGCAGGCAGAGGTCTGGCAGGCACAGGATGTGGGTCCATGTAGTTGCTGGAGGAGTCCCTGGCTGGCGTGGGTGTGTGGAGGCTGGGCCAGCACAGGGTGTGGAGGTGCATGGTCGCTGGCGGAGTCCCTGGCTGGCGCGGGCATGCAGAGGCCCAGCTGGCATGGTGTGCATGTCCACCGGGTTGCCAGCAGGGTCCCTGGCCAGGGTGGGCTGGGGGTGGGGGTGGAAGGGGTAGGCTTGGTGTGGTCCCAGAGTCTCTTGGGGGGGGCCTGTTCCAGCAGACATGGAGGGGTGGTGCTGCTCAAGAACCTGTTCCCTCAGTCTCAGTATGGGTCAGGCTTCCAGCTCAACAGGTAAGGGGGGCAGAGTGTACTGTAAGTTCAAAATGTCAGAGAAAACTTTAGTTCAGTTTTTCTGCCTAGCCAGATAGTGTTCAGAGTCACAGCAGGGTTCCTCTGAGGAAGCAGTCCCCGCTTCCCACAGCACTCTCCTGTGGGGAGAGACAAGAGGTCAACAGTTCACCACTTGTCTGTAGAAAACCCGCAGGAGCAAACGAAGAGAAAAAAGAAAGGAAACAGAAAAACTACAGCTTTCTTGGGGGAGGGGATGGACACTTTTCCTTTTAGATTAATTTTGTACCTGAAGCTTGCTTTCTTGGAGTCATAGCTTTTCTCAGCAGAGGTGACCTGCAGTTATCACTTCTCTCTCTCGGCTGGGCTCCCAGTCTTTAGCTTAATTGGGCTGTTTCTGGATGTTATCTTTCCTTTTGGACAGAAGCCTTTTTCGGAAGCTGCTTCCAGTCAGCCATCTTGCCCCTCCCCACAGGTTTTGATAATTCATGTCTTCATTGTAGTTTTGTTCCCAAAATTTGGTAATTTCCTTATTAATCTCATCTTTGACCTGACTACCATTCAGCATAAGGTTATTTAGGTTGCATGACTTTGTTTGAGTATGAAGATTCTGGTTGTTGTTGAGTTCAACTTTTATTCTGTGATGGTCCAAGAAAATACAAGGAATGATTTCTATTATTTTACATTTGCTGAGATTAGACTTGTGACCTAAGGTGTGATCAAGTTTTAAGTATGATCCTTGGGCTCATAAGAAGAATGTGATTTCAGTTTTATTAGGATGAAATGTTTTGTAGATATCTATTAAGTCCATTTGTTGTAGGGTCAAGTTTAAGTCCAATATTTCTTTTTTTATTTTTTTCTTGGAGGAGCTATCCAAAACTGTCAAAGTGGTGTTAAAATCTCCAACTATTATGGTGCAGGAAGATATCAAATGGTTTATGTCATTAGGCTGTCCCTTATAAATTGAGTAGCATTCTGGTTGGGTGCATAAATGTTAATAATTGAAATCTCTTCATGTTTGATGTTTCCCTTGACAAATATGAAGTGACCATCCTTATATTTCCTTTCCTTTGTTGGTTTGAAGTCTATTACATCTGAAATAAAATTGCAACCCCTGCTTTTTTCTGATTTCCATTTGTCTGAATTATAGATGTCCATCCTTTCACCCTCAGTCTATTTTTGTCCTTTCAGGTAGGATGAGATACTTTTTCTTTTTTTAATTTTTTTGTAGAGACAAAATTTTACTTTATTGCCCTTGGTAGAGTGTCATGGCATCACACAGCTCACAGCAACCTCCAACTCTTGGGCTTAGGTGATTCCCTTGCCTCAGTCTCCCGAGTAGCCAGGACTACAGGCACCTGCCACAATACTCAGCTATTTATTTTGTTGTTGCAGTTTGGCCAGGGCCAGGTTTGAACCTGCCACCCTCAGTAAATAGGGCCAGCACCCTTCCCCCTGAGCAACAGGCACTGTCCTGGATGAGATTCTTTCTTTTTTTTAAATTTATTTTTTATTAAGTTATTTGTACACAGATCATACATACATTATGCCACTTTGGGATTCGTTGTGTTGATTATTTGTACAAATTAGAGTGCTTACATGCTACTAATCAACATAACTTTCACCTCGTTTACCCAATTACAACATTAAGACATTTGTGTTCTACATCTGATAGATCCAACTTTTACTTGCAATATGCTCCCCCTACTAACCCTCTCTCTATCAACCCACCCCCATTCCATTCCCCTCTCCCTTCCCTTCCCTCCTAGCCTAAGTGTCCGTTGACCCAAGAATGGATTAATAAATTGTGGTATATGAATACCAAGGAATACTATGCAGCATTAAAAAAGATGGAGACTTTACCTCTTTTGTGTTTACATGGATAGAGCTGGAAAATATTCTTCTCAGTAATGTACCTCAGAAATGGAAAAAAAAGTATCCAATGTATTCAGTACTACTGTGAAACCAATTTATAATCACCCACACTTGCATATGAAAAATGAAACACAACTATAGCCTAGGATGAAGGATGAGATTCTTGTATGCAACAGATATATGGCCTGAGTTTTTGTATCCAGTCATCCAACCTGTGCCTTATTAAAGGACAATTTAAGCAATTCATATTAATTGAGACTATTGATCAGGATGACAGTGTTTTGGACGTCAGGTTTTTCAAGTGTCCCATGGATGTTTTTAATCATTTCACCCTTATGGATGTTAGGTTTTGTTCAAGGCTTTCTGGATGAGTTTAGTTTGGGGTTAGACCATTAAGCTGATCATTATGGAGGATGGGTCTGAGAATATCACGGAGAGCTGGTTTAGTTATGGCAAATTTCTTCAACATGTATAAGTCAGTAAAGTATTTGATTTCTACATCATAAATGAAACTCAGTTTAGTTTCGTACAGGATCTTGGGCAGAAAGCTGTTTTGTTTTAGGAGTTTGAAGCCATCCTCTTCTGGCTTGAAAAGTTTCAGCTGAGTGATCTGCAGTCATTCTAATATTCTTCCCTTTGTAGGTTATAATTTATTTACATCTGACTGCTTGGAAAATTTTCTCCTTTATATTAACTTTGACAAAGTTAAGTACAATGTATTTAGGAGATGGTTTATTTGGATTGAGTTGTGCTGGGGTTCTGAAACTCTCTGCTATCTGAATTTGTCTATCTCTTGTCATGCTTGGGAAATTCTCCTCAATTATCTCTTGGAGTAGAGCATCTGTGACTTTAGGACCATCCTTTTCTCCTTCAGGAATTCTATAAGTTGAATGTTTGATATTTTGGTGTGGTCCCACAACTCTTAGGGAGTGATCCATTTTTTCTCTTCACTTCTCTGTGTCTTTGAGTGTTTGAGAGCATTCAAAAGCTTTGTCTTCAACATCAGAGATCTTTTCTTCTGCTTGCTCCATTCTATTACTGAGGGATTCTACTGTATATCTCATCATCGAGGTCTTCAATTTCTTTCCTCAGTATGTCTAAATTCTGTTTTAATTTTTTATTTTTATTAAATCATAGCTGCATACATTAGTGCAATCAAGGTGTGCAATGTGCTGGCTTCATATACAGTATATCTAAATTCTTAGAGATTTTGTCTTTCAATTCATTGATTTCTTGAGACAACTTTTGAATGACTCCTTGAATTTCTAATTCCAACTTTACTTCCATCCTATTAATCTTATTTGCCATCCATATTCTGGATTCTATTTCCAATATTTTAGCCATTTGTTTGCAAATGGCATCTTCTGTTGTATCTCCATTGCCATTCCTTGGGGGAGTTGATCTACTCTGATTATTCATTTTGCCAGAGTTTTTCCACTTGTTCCACCCCATGATTATTTTTCACTGTTTGGCTAGAGAAACTGGTAAAGTGAAATTGGATTGATGGTTCTAGGAGTTGTAGTTAACCAGTCCTTTACCAAAGAGCTGGGATTGGTGACTGTGGCTTTTTGCCTATAGTTTTACAAAGGTTCCTTTTAGTCTTGCAAAAACTGAGACCCTGGGGACCTGATTGGTTGATGGGGCTAGGTGGCTTTGTCTTGTATTCAGCTAGCCTTTATCCAATCATAGTGAATCAGTGGCTTTGGGCTGAAATCTCAGCTGGGGAGAGGTACAAGCAATGAAGACATCCCACACCCTACCAGTAACAATTGGAAGAGGAGAATCAGTCCCTCTCCTTACACCAGAACCAGGGCTCAGCCTTGGAGTGTTTCTGGGTGGCCAGCCCAGGTCAAGATTTCCAAACCAATTGTCCTGGGCAGCACAATCACTGTTCCAGTGGGAGAATTTGAAAGATCTTCAGCAACGAGACACTAGTAGTCCACTGGCAGCTGTGACTCATTCTGGTGCTCTGTGGAGTCAGAAAGGCCCAGCCAGCAAAAGAGTTAGTCCAGGGGCATTGGTGCCTCATTCCCCACCTTGCACCTAGGCCACACTCAGTCACTGGGTGTGGCTCAGTTCCCTCCAATGAGCAAAATGTGCCAGGGATTTGTGTCTGCCAGAGTCAAAGGGGAGTCATTGCTTCCTTGGCCGAGCCGCTGCTCTCTGCCACCAGCAGGCAGGGAGAGCTAAAGCCTGACTCCCTCTGCTGCTCATTGGAAACTCAGAAGGGTTCCACTTGAGTCTGCTCCAAGCTGGGGTTAATGACACAGCAAGTATTTTTCTCCCTCAGAAATCACACCTTTGCCCCAGCAGCACTCCTCCTCTGGTACCCCTGCAGGGCAAGGTCTGGTTCCCTCTGGCAACCACAGAATTGAGGAGGTGTATTTCCAAAATTTGGACCTGGGTTTGGCACCTCTAGCTCAGTGGCTAGAGCGCCAGCCATGTACACTGGAGCTGGCGGTTTGAATCCAGCCTGGGCCTGCCAAACGACAATGACAACTATAACCAAAAAATAGCGGGGCACTGTGGTGGGTGCCTGTAGTTTCAGCTACTTGGGAGGCTGAGGCAAGAGAATTGTTTAAGCACAAAAGCTTGAGGTTGCTGTGAGCTGTGATAGCGTGGCATTCTACCCAGGGTGAGAACTTGAGATTCTGTCTCAAAAAAGAAAAAAAAAAATTGACCCTGGTGGGAGTACATCACTATTGCTGCTGCTGTGTGGCAGGTGCTGCAGCATGGGTCCCCATGCCTCTACCCACTGCTGATACACACTTTCTCAGTGCTAGGCCAGTCACCCTCTCCCCTGCTTTTCTCTCCACTTCTACTCAAGTGACAGTTTCAGTGCAGCTGCACTGCTGTGGCCCACACGAGGCCAAGTCCTAGTAAGGAACTGCCAGAAACTCCAGTTTCTGTAGGGGGTACACTTTCAGACCACCAGACCAGAGGGGAAGGGTGGACTGAGTGTTCAAAATAGCAGGGAAAATATTTGTTCAACTTTTATGCTGGGCAAGAGAATGACCAGGCTCACAGCAGGATCTCTCTGGAAAAGAAGTCCCAGCCTTCAGCGGCTCTCTCCCGAAGGTGAAACAAGAGATCTTCTGTTCACTTCTCTCATGTAGAGATCACACAGAGAGCTACTATCTTGGGGGAGGGGATGGACTCTCATCCTCCTTGGGTTGGGTTTTATACTTGAAATTTTCTTCCTTGGAGTTGCAGCTTGCCTCTGCAGGGATGATGTGCATTTATCAATCTTCTCCACCAGTCAGCTCCCAACCTTCAGCTTTATTCACTTTATTCTGACCATTATCAGAATGGTCTGTTGAAAGCCAGTTCTGTTGAAAGCTGGTTCAAGTTGGCCATCTTAGCTCCACAGTTTTTAGAGGACCCTGCATCCAGGGTGGGACCTTGGCACTGCTTGGCAGGGATTTTGAGCTGATGGACGTAGGGTAATAATGCAAGAAATGAGGCCTGGGTTTGAGGGCAACTGAGATTGTAGGACAAAATGTGAAATTAGGTAAGGGACAGAAGTCTTAACATCCTTTTCACTGTCTCACATAAGTTCTCCAAGCTCAGAAGGACTCTGCCCTGAGCTTGGATCTGACCTGCATTGGTAAGGACAAATGAACAAACAAAAACTGGATTAAAACATAATTTACTGGGGGGTGGAGCAAGATGGCAGCCGAGTAACAGCTTCCTTGCAGCTGGGCACAGTGAGACTGGGGAGAGAGGACTTCAGGCATCTCTGGCAGGTGGGATCTGCCCAGAAACTTCCCTTTGGGGACACAGGGAGACAGCATAAGGCTTCTGGACACCCTGAGGAAGGCAAAAGTGGCAGAGATTGGGCAAGTGGTTGCATCTGTTCCTTTGGTCTGATCCTGTCAGCGGCTGTGGGTGGGGCAATAGTGGGACTGCAGGCTGGAAAGGCCTTGCCTGTGAGCTGTTTGGGTTTCTTTTGGACTTGGCACTTGGTTGAACAGCCTTGGGAGAACTTGGGCAGGAGTGTGGGGGTTTTTGAGTGTTGTTTGGGGCCCCAGACTGGGCCACCGAGCCATATGGAGCTGCCAGTGTTTGGTGGTGGGCTGTGTGGGGCCATTGTGGGAGAACTGCCCTGGCAAGCTCCACCTTCAGGGTCACAGAACAGCCATCGGGTGGGAGCAAGTAAT
>CAUYRH010059883.1:0-15147 GCA_963574655.1 Perodicticus potto | reverse complement strand
GACATCCATGGCAATTGCATCGACAGCAAAAATAAACAAATGGGACTTAATTGAACTGAAAAGCTTCTGTATAGATAAGGAGACAACCACCAAAGTGAATAGACAACCTACACAATGGGAAAGGACATTTGCGTATTTTTTTCCATTTTAGAATGCCAGTTTTACTTTATTATTTTTACTTTATTTTTATTAAATCGTAGCTGTGTACATTAATGCAATCATGGGGTACAATGTGCTGGTTTTATATACCATTTGAAATATTTTCATCAAACTGGTTAACATAGCCTTCATGGCATTTTCTTAGTTATTGTGTTAAGACATTTACATGCTACATTTAGTAAGTTTCACCTGTACCCTTCTAAGATATACCATAGGTGTGATCCCACCAATTAGTCATTTGCATATTTTGAATCAGACCAAAGCTTGATAACTAGTATCTACAGAGAACTCAAATTAATCCACATGAAAAAAGCCAACAATCCCATATAGCAATGGGCAAGAGAGATGAATAGAACCTTCTCTAAAAAGGATGGACAGTTGACTAGCAAACATATGAAAAATGCTCATCATCCCAATTATTAGAGAAATACAATTCAAAACCACCCTGAGATATCATCTAACCCCAGAAAGAATGGCCCATATCACAAAATCTCAAAACCACAGATGTTGATGTGGATGTGGAGAGAAGGGAACACTTCCACTGCTGGTGGGACTGCAGACCAATACAATCTTTTTGGAAGGAAGTATAGAGAACCCCCAAAGAACTCAATCTAGACCACCCATTTGATCCTGCAATCTTATTACTGGGCATCTACCCAGAAGGAAAAATGTCCTGTTACCATAGGACACTTACACTAAACTATTTATTGTAGCTCAATTTACAATCACCAAAATGTGGAAACAGCCTAAATAAATGCTCACCAACCCAGAAATGGATTAACAAGCAGTAGTATATGTATACCGTGGAATACTATTCAGCTATTAAATAAGATGGAAACTTTACATCCTTTGTATTAACCTGGATGGAAGTGGAACACTTTATTCCTAGTAAAGCATCACAAGAATGGAGAAGCAAGAATCCTATGTACTCAATTCTGATATGAGGACAATTAATGACCTAGTACATGGTGGGCGGTCAGGGAAGGGACCCTTCCTTAGAGAGAGGGAAGGAGGGAGAGGGTTGGGGGGTCACGGTGTGTGACACACCTTTTGGGGATGGGACACAATTATAAGAGGGACTTTACCTAACAAATGCAATCACTGTAACTTGGTTCTTTGTACCCTCAATGAATCTCCAACAATTAAAAAAAAAAAAAAAAGGAGGGGAACTAAGGTAGGCACTTGGTTATTTCCGGCTTTGGACACTTTCATGTGAAACCCCAATAGTAGGAGTGACTATAGTCTATCTGGACTCCCAGAGAAACTGACAGAGAGCCCTCACCTCTGGAACCCTGAGTTAGCCAACTCTGGATAGCCTACTTGGGACTTCTTGGCAGTGCATTTTCTAAACTTTTGGTTTATTCAGTTACTTATAGCTAAATAATTTTCTGGTATTTAATCCTGTCTATGTACTAAAAGGGGAGGAAAAGGAGTAAGCAAAGAGTCCTAAGCTCCCCAAATCTGCTAGGGAGAGTGAAAGACCCTTTCACAGATTTGGAAGTCATGCTAATGAAAATATTAAAATCTTAAATGCCACTATTTCATAAGCACAATTTGCTTTGTTCATTTTCTTTTTCTGAGATCTGACCTCAGACTTCCAAAGTCCAAAGTGTCTTCTCAATGTAAGACATCTTTTGTTTCATGTGATTTCAACATCACAGCATAGCAAGGGTCTTGCTATGACCCTTAAACATTTCCCTGGCTCCATTTACCACAATAGAGGGAAAGTATCATT
Organism: Perodicticus potto; assembly: GCA_963574655.1. Taxonomy (NCBI): domain Eukaryota; kingdom Metazoa; phylum Chordata; class Mammalia; order Primates; family Lorisidae; genus Perodicticus; species Perodicticus potto. The sequence goes on along the minus strand of CAUYRH010059883.1, from coordinate 13,253 downwards.
AGCTTCAAATGGTTGTTAGTGGCTCGTAAAGAACTAACTATAGAAATTCAACCTTTCATTAGGGACTGGTTTGCAATTTTATGACATCTAACAGAGTCTTATGCTCTGCAGATCAAAGGACTGGGACTAGCTGTTTCTGTCGCTGCAGACTTTTTAAGGATTGTGTTTTTTGAACAGAAGATGCTGCTACCAAACTCTCACACTATGTTTTTGGTTTCCCAGTCTCATTAGTGTCTTAGGTGAAACTATTCTTCAGGATGGAGTTGTCTCTCTTTCCCTCCTTCAATGAAAACAACTTCGATTATGACATAACCTTTAGAAAATTAATTATTTTATTTTAATTTTACAACAATTGTTCAAGGAAACCAACATAGTTTTGAAGGGTAACTAAGACTAGGGGAAAAAAATGTGTTTCAAACAAACGGTAATAGAAATTAGAGAATGTTAAGCAAATAATGACTCTAACCAAATCAATCTTGATGCTTTTTACTTTGTTTACTTTTAAATTGACTGTTTAAATACAATTAAATCAACATATTCTCTTAGTAATATGCTCAATTTCCCAAAATAAAAAAATGGTATGAAATGCCAGTTCCTCTGCTTGACAGTTTGGATCCTCTAACTCCTCAGCTTTTCAAAGGCCTTCCTCAACACCTAATTCTCTTACCTGCATCAACAATTTTGTGATTATTCATGGGATATTACTGACAGCACACATACAAGCACTGTAGTTATTTTTTTTCTTGAAACAAAATTATTCAATCCTTAAGGATCATTCAAGGAATAATTTGGAGAAAATTTCTATCAAATTCTGTTTGGAAATGGCAAAAAAAAAATTTAGCTATAAAACCACTAAATAGACCATACCAAAAAATTAAACATCACACAATTAGCTCTCCATAAAAAATTTAATGTACAGCTTAGGGACATAACGGTTGAAAATCCATCAAACAAACCACCATTCTAAAAATCTCACAATCCAGGGGACACATACTCATAAGCCCATTACTCAGTGGGGTAGAACTAAGGTGCTGTAAGTAGCTTAAACTCTCATAGTGAGTTTATGAGAAAACTGATCACATCAGGTGATTTAAGATAAAAATGGCAGAAAATACTTTAATCACTTGAAAGTCCTTACATAAAATGGCTGGGAATCTGAGGCATAAACATTAGAGATGATTGTCTTTTCCTCAATATAATGAAAGGAGAGTCAGTCCTGGGTATTTCCAGATTAGGTCGGCATAAAGCCTTGGTTTCAGAACTGAAATTGCCCCTACCAACTTTAATAAGTGATGTGTGCACTTTTGAAATCTGGGTAAGCACGAGGGAGTCATTTCCATAAGATGCCTTCTTTCAGTGTGAAATGACATTTGAGGTGCTCCAAACAGCTGTGAAGCGATTTCATCAGCTATACATTAATTCATTTATCTGATGGGCCGTCTGTTGAACGTGCTCTTTGAAAGGACTGCATATTCTTTTGTAGGGAAGTAAATTATTCTATCAAGTTCAGTTATGTCACGTTAGTTGAGACTTGGCTCAAGTCTTCTGTATCCTTATTAATTTTTCTGTAAAAATCTCAATTATTATAATTGTAAACTTGTCTATTTTTTTTTTTTTTTTTTTTGCATTTTTTTGGCCGGGGCCGGGCTTGAACCTCTCATCCCTGGTATATATGGGTCTGGTGCCCTACTCCTCAAGCCACAGGCATATCTTTTTGATAGGGTGTTTTTTTTTTTATGATAGGGTGGGTTTTTTTTTAGAGGTAGAGACTTATGATTCTGTTTCCTCATTCAATTGGTGCTTTCACCTTTATGAAATACCCCTCTTCATCTTTATATCTTGTCCTGAGGTCTGCTTCCATGGTATTAAAGTAGATTTTCCATCTTTTTACTTTGAGCTTGCTTGTAACTTCATATTGAAAACACATTTCTTCTAAATGACACACAATTGGATTTAGCTACTATGCTATTCACGTTACTTTATTTCCTTAGTAAAACTCTAATGTTTCCTAATCTCTAGAACTTCCTTTAACCTTTAAACTTCCTTTAAAAGTGCTGATCTTCTTACGATGCATTCTCCCAGTTTTTCTTTTTTACTGAAAATATTTTATTGCGTGAAGAATTCTCCATTGATAACACTTTTTTCCAGGAATTTATAATTGTTGCTGCAATGTATTCTGGTTTTCATTGTCTCTGATGAAGTAAACAATATTATTATATTTATTCTTCAAGATTTAATTTCTCTTTCCCTTTCATTTTGAAGCTTTCTTTTCCTTTAATTCTGATTATATAAAATTTGAATTACATGCTTCAGCTTTTTTTTTTTTTTTCCCCCCTGGTTGGGATTTGTTGAACTTCTAGAACATGTGACCTTGGACCTGTGAGCACCCCTTTAATTTTTTCACTTTTTCTGGGAGCACTACTTTTCATTAGCATTCATGTTAGATTTCTTAGAATCATCACTGTATACATTTAATATAAAAATAAATATTTTATTATTTTCAATAATTTTATTCTTTCTGTGCTCCCATATGGATAATTTCTATCACTATTTTCTTTGAAGTGTGCTGCTTTTTCTTTTTTTCCCCTGTGGAATTTAATCTATAGGAAAGTCTAGCAAAATGTGTAATGTAAAGGAACCTCTTTGGTTCTTTTTTACTATATTTTATTTTACTTTTCACTATGTTCATGTCTACATCAGTCCTTGAAAGATCTGTATATTTCCCTTTTCCCAATTCCCAGGTTACCCAGATAAAAGATTGTGGGTCATTTTGGTAAAGCACTGGATAATTAGAATCGGGTATTTGCCACAGTGAAAAAAGGTCCTCTGTTACAAACCCAGCCTCTCTTTTAGTCAATGGGTTCATGGTCTGAAAACTGAGCAGTTCTGGAATCTGGGAAAGGCTGTGACTTTTTAAAGATAGTCTCAGTCTCCTCATTATCATCCTTTGATTTATTTTGATTCCATAAATTAAATAAACCCTTGTTGCCTGCCTGTTAATTTTTCCTCCAAGACAGACACATTTTGTTAACACTCTTCGTATCTGCTGTGAGTAAAGGCTCCCCCATATCCCAGTGTCTGTGATTATTGTACTTATCCTGCTTCTGCTGACTGAGCACCACCACCATTTTGTCCTTATTTTGAGGTCTCATCCCTCTAATAACTGTCAGGATGTCCATTAACATAACAGCGTCAGAGAACAGCCATTCTAGGCTTCGTAATAATGTGTACTTCCCTTTTACCAGCTCATTTCTTATCCTGCTATTGACTGGACTGTCCCCTAGGCCTTGCTTGGAACACTGTCAATAGTTTACCCAGGCTTAGGTGGTATATCCACTTTAGTTTACTTCTCTGATCTCTCTGCTGCTTTTTCATTTTTTCTCCCATCTGCTTGATATTGTGGCATTTCTACTTAATTTACTTTGAGTCAGTACTTTTCCACGTTCCAAGCGCTAACCTGGGAGAGGATTAGTATGATCCTCCAGAGTAGTAGCCGGGCATTGAATTCTGTTCCATGGTCCATACTGACAAGCTCTCTGTTTCCTCAGCTCTGTGCTGTTCTGTCCCCTGTGGCTCAGTCATCTCAGCACCACTCCCATGCACAGGTTCAGGTCTCCAGATCCTACAGCAACTCCACATAGTTTCCTTACTCCTGAACACGCCTGGCGTGTTTCCACATGGATGCCCTGGGATTTGGGCTGGTGCTGTATTAGACAGGCTTCCTGGAAGTGGAGACTTGCAAAGAGAAGGCTGATTGGCAATGCTCTTAAGAGAATGGCCTACAAGATGTGAGATGTGAGGTTCAGCACCAGGAGGAACCCCTCTGCAGTGTGGATGTCCCTGAGAGCTCTCCCAAGGCACAGGAAGCCCTGGAGCTTGGGGTGATCTCTAGAGTTGTCCCAAATAAACTAAGGATGTCAGGTGTCAAACAGCTCATCACGCTGTAATTGTCCACAGGTGTCCTTCCCCCCACCCTGACCCAGAAAGAGGTGTAATTTTGAACAAACAGATCCACGCTGAAGGAAAACCCCAACGAAGGATCTGACTTTGTGCTATTTCATCAGCAGCAGACAGACTGATGCGTTGCCCCTACAAGGGAGACGTGGGCAGAAAATATTATATCCACTATATATGACATTCAAAATGTTCAAATCAAGTCTCTAGTTTCTTTTGTTCTGACTTCCACACTTATGGCTTGCGATTGCTCTGCACTAACTTAGGCAGTCATCTTATCAAATGTAATATTGTGATCATTCTGCTTAGCAAAATCCACTTATTTTTTTTTTCCTTTTTAGGGGGGAGTTGTTTGTTCTCTGTTTCATTTTATAGCATTGCTATTCATCTTGCTTCCTGAGGTAAAATTCTGGAATTTATCCTTACCTCCCCAATTTTCTGTCTTTGTATTTATTTATTTATATGAATATATGCAGGAGATGTTTACTAAATGAAACACTGAGTGACTGGAATTCTAAATTATCAGTGGGCAAGACAGTGGCAAGTAATACTACTTAATATATGTTAAATATTTTATATTGCATTCATTTTTAAAATTTGGAAAGAAAATTTTAAAGTGAATTAATTTCAAAATCATGATAAACTTGTTATTTGTCTTGAAAATCAACTGAGGGGAGAATTGTTAATTTCATCTCTGTTACCTCTCTCAGTTGACTCTCCCTCAGTTAATTGTAAGTGACACTGTGTATTACTGGTTCCTATGAAGAGCACATTTGGTGGAAGAAACTGGGGCTTATAAACGAAAATTGATGTTTGACTTAAATGAACCCTTTAGGGGCACATTTGGTGGAAGAAACTGGGACTTATATATGAAAATTGATGTTTGACTTAAACTATGAAATGAACCCATTAGCCAGGAGACAGTGATAAATACAACAAACACATAAGGACCTCTGAAAATTGATGACTCAAGAAGCTTATTTAAAAGAAATGACTCACATTCCAGCAAATCTTCATTACTCTGAGCCACACCAGATTGTAGTGTTCTTTTAGTGTTCTAAGACGAAATTGGTTATTGATCATAAACAAAAGTCATAGAATTTGATACCGGCATAATGAGATGAGAAATAGGGAAATATCCCTCATGTTAATGACTGTTAATGTGGCCATGAACCTGCTTTTGAAGTAATTTAAATATACTTTAGCATATTATCTTCCACAAGAAACATTTTCCAACATGTGTCCATTTCATACATTGTATAACAGAATTATTTCCTAGAGTAATGACACGAAGCCCCTAACGCTTTCTTCAGTTTTGGATTTATAACCCCCTTGTTCTCATTTCTTTCTTAGTTTACAATGAAATGAAATATCACATATGTATCTGTACAATTAATCATTAATTTCTTTTCGACTGCATTTTCCCTATGCGATCTCTGAAAGTAATTTTTAGATTCGTAGTCTTAAGTGCATTAGTAACATGTCTTTAAGAAATATTGAGCAAACATGTCCTTAACCTTATCTCCAAAATTCTGGATCATAGTTTGCTATTTTCATGAAATTTCTGTTTGCATTAGATATTTTACCCCAAACAACTAAGTACTCCAGGGTCTTTCAGGAAGATCTTAGATTTTTTAAGAACTGGAAAGTAAAGTGATGTTCAGAGAAGAGTTTTAGCATGCATTGTATTATACTGATAAAATACCCTGAATTCTGAAGAACATACTTGAACGGTTTTGGAAGTTGGGGAAGAATTTTAGAGAGGGAAGACCAAGAAATAGGAAGGGTGATTAGAGTGAATGGGATGCCTGAAGCTCCTTGTAGTGACCCTATAAAAGGGAAGAGAGTTCAATGAAATCAATTCTTCTGAATTTAAGACAAATAGAGAGCAAAACTGTGGGGGATGGGTAGGAAGAAATGAATATCTGGTGTAGCACCTTGACCTCTGCTGACTGAGGAAAGGAAGGCTAGGAACTCAGGTCTTACTATCAAAGAAGATCTCTTAAGGCTGGAATTTTAGGGATAAAATCCCTGTAGAAGTGTGGCCAAGAACAATGTGTGTATTTATTCTTGACTACTATTGACAAAGAAGAAATTTTACATACAATTTAGTACAAGCTGAATTTTTCTATATTACATAAAGAGAAGTTACACATCCTAATTAATAGTATTAAGTACATGTCAGGTAGTGTGTGTACTTAGTATGTAAATGTTTTAATTCAAGTAAACCAAACAACATACGACATGGATGCAATTATCATCCTTATTTTATACATGAAGAAACTGAGGCAGAGAAGGTTAAGTAGTTTTCCAAGATCATGAAACGACTTAGAAAATACCAGAATTTTATCCCAGGGAGTCAGGCTGTATGACCCATGTATTTACCTAATTGCCAATAGATGAAAATACAGTGATCTTTCTGTTGTTTGTCTTAGCAGAGCTCCATTTTCTTATGTTAAATCTAACCTAGACAACCCCAAATCGGTTCTATGGAATGAAAAAATTATGTTGTCCTATTTCAATTCATAGCCTTCAGCAGAACACCTTGATTTATCACCTTTGATATCTGTGGATAAAATTAATGTGTTTAATTGACTTAATTATTTCCTCTCTGCAGATGTTAACTATTGAACTATTGAAAGCATCCAATTTTATCTGTTAATTACAGCTATTAGGTAAAATAAAAACACTTTCCACCTCAGGAACAGACATTTAAGAAGTGTTTTTAACAACAACCATGATCCTGCCACCAGTTCTTGTCTTTGACGAGAGCACATCAGAGACATAGCTGGGAAAGCAGCAGAGAAGTGGAAGGAAGTATTGCTAGAAAAAAACACGAGAACAGCTCCTCAAGAAACAAGGAAATATGTCAATTATTTGGAAAGCTGTTAGGCAAGAGCCTGCTCTGATGTTCATGCCCAAACTCTGTGTTTGAGATTCTAGGATGATAATTGTGATCAAACATTATTTTAAGCAGAAGCCAGAACTGTGCTCAAATTCTATGGTTTGGCTCCAGTTTTCATGACTGTTTGATTTTACAACATTGCCTGCACTTAGCAGATGCCTTCACGTCCACTGTATAAAATTTAAATTGATGAACAACCAATTGTCATCAAACAAAGGTAATATTTTCTTGGATTCATATTTTCTACAATTTGAATTTCAGTTTGAAAATTTATTTAATTATAAAGTAAATCCACCATTTTAGATACTTGTGATTTATGTTGTTAATTTGCAGGGTTTTATCAGGGGGTAGGGTACACCCATGCACATTGCTCCTATTTTGTCTGATTTCAGTCTTCCTTGCCATGACTTATAAATTTCATTACTCTGAACAGCAATGGAACATAAATGTCTGCAATTGCTTCTCCAGTTTTTGGATGGGAGAAACCAGACCAAGAAGAAATCAATGCCAGACTGAAGAAAAATCAATAAACCAAGGATTAATGCAGTACACACTACCAGAGGATTTCCTCTTTATGTTTTATAAAATATATTTAAATATTATATTTAAATATAATAAAGCTTAATCATGCCAATTTATTTTTGCTTTGTTCACCTAGATAGAAATTACCCAATAGTATTTTTGTAAGGATTAGTCATGCATTTAAAAATTATTTGTCAGGCGGTGCCTGTGGCTTATCAAGTAGGGCGCCGGCCCCTTATACCAAAGGTGGCGGGTTCAAACCCGGCCCCAGCTGAACTGCAAAAACAGAAAAATAGCCAGGCTTTGTGGCGGGCGCCTGTAGTCCCAGCCACTCCAGAGGCTGAGGCAAGAGAATCCCCTAAGCCCAGGAATTGGAGGTTGCTGTGAGCTGTGTGATGCCAGGGCACTCTACCCAGGGCAATAAAGTGAGACTCTGTCTCTACAAAAAAATAAAAAAATAAAAATAAATAAATAAATAAAAATTATTTGTCAATTTTCCTCTAACTTGTTACTTTTCCGAGTTAAGTCATATCTAATTCTTTCGGAATCAATTTTACTAACTAAACTTCTAATCACCTCTGGATATGTTTGCTATATAATGAAGGAGATGTGTAATGTTCTTCAAAATGAGAATTTAATATATGAAGACTGTCCAAGTTAAAAAAAATTAAAACTAAACAGGTGTAAAATACGCATGATATAACCACTCCCATTGCCTAACATTCTGCTGCGTGTCCTGAGACTGTCTCCAAACTGTAAAAATATAATAACCACCAGATTCATTTTCTATGTGAATATTGTGTTCTTGATACTCAGAACCAGAGCTTCTTTGGCACTTACCGGTAAGAATGGTAAAGTTAAATCGAGCAAACCTATTTCCTTGCTATCCTCCTTGAGATCAGCCGTAAACACTGCAAAGAGAGCAGCTGCAGTGTCTTCCTCTTGTTCAGCGAGCCTCTTGGCTGTCGGCTGCTCACCTCCTCGCCGTGGGTCCTCAGTTGTGCACTGCTAAGATCAGTATTACCCAGAACCTCCTGCCTTTGGTAGGTAGGGAAGCTGGAGAAGACCTGGACATGACTGAGCCAGCTGAACACTACCCAGGCCAGACTGACACCTACAAGGTTTGCAGAGAAAAAGGATAAACTGAGCTAGAAAGGCAAGCTCGGGGAATATAGCCCTGTGGAAGGGGTTTGGGGAGATAATAAGCTTCAAAGCAATGTGGTTGAATTCTTCAAGTTTGCTCCAACAAAAATATTTCAGTCATTCATTATCAATGCCATCCTTATTATGTCACCTCTTTATTCTGGGGTACTGATAGCACACCCCATATTTACCCAAACCAACCTTTTGTCTGGAATCTTCAGCTGAGTTTGATGTCTCACTCTGTGGCTTTATTTACCAGCTGCCCTTCAGCCCTCCCACTGTTCAGACGAGCAGCACAGCAGCAGCCCTGCAGCAGATATCAGTCCCTGGGTAACAACATACGCAATTCTTAATTGTGAAATGTTTCCTGTTGATCCCATCTACTATACTTTTTATACTGAATTAGTTTGGCTGTTCTTTAAAAATTGAATAATACAGCCTCTGTGTCAGATTTGACAGCAATGCATGTGTGGGCTACCTGGATGTCTGACCTTTCACTCTTTGTAAGCAAGAAAAATATGCATCACAGTAGCACAGCTACTCAATATCACTCACGTTGAATTAGTTGATGATTGGAGAGGCTGGAGAATTTAAAGGTGATTATTCACCATGGCACAGTCCTCGACCAGCACCTTTATTGTACTCGTAACAAGATAGAGCACATGTCATTATGGGGTCACCACATGGGGTCTACCCTGTGACCTTATCAATGAGAAGTTGGCTAACTTCCTAACACTTAGGTGAACACAAAGTACACAAGTAAACATCCTTTTGGTTGACCATTATGCTTTTAGCTGAAATCCTAATTTTCTAATCTTTACATATTTGTTGTTTCCTCCTCACCTTCCTGACTTTCCAATACTAGGGTACGAAAGGAGTCTATCCATGAAGTTTGGTATACTCCCTTCTCAGATGAGTTTACCAAGCCTACTGATTTTGCTTCTCACATACATCTGAGGACTTGCAAATATATATCTTTATCCTACATTTTACTTGGAACTCTAGCTGCCTTTCTTGATGTCACTTGGATATCTAACATGCATCTCAAACTTAACATACACTAATCCAAATATCATGCTCTTATCAAACCCAAGGTGCCTTCTACTTTAGTCTTACCCATGTCAATACAAGGAAATTTTTTCTATTTGTTCAGAACCCAAAAAATAAAATAAATCCTTAGGGTTACTCTTGACACCACTATTTATTTCATAACCCATAATCTGTCCATCTACAGATGCTCCTCAGCTTAAAATTGAGTTACCCATTGTAAATTGAAAATATCAAAGTCAAAATTGTATTTCATGCATCTGATTTACCAAACATCATAGCTTAGCCTCACGGACCTTAAACATGCTCAGAATCCTTATATTTGCCTGTCGTTGGGCAAGATCATCCAACACACAGCCTATTTTTCAAAGTCATGAAAAAGAATTTTGAAACAAAATTCAACAAAATATGTTGTCTACTGAATGTGCATCACTTCAGCTTCATTGTGAAGTTTAAAACTCATAAGTTAAACCATCTTACACTAGAGACCATGTATAGAGTTATAACTGTTGTTAAACTTTTGAAACATATCTCAGCATTGAATACTTCTCACCATCTCCACTGGAATCCCCCTCGGGCCAAGGAAATATCATCTCCCTGTAAGATGAGAGCAATTATCAGCTAAATCATCTGTCGGCTTCTGACGTTGCCCTAGATCTCAGCTACATGTTAGGCTGTTTACAAAGTATGTCAGCTTACTTTTCGGATCTTGCTCCCCTCAGATATAATTTCTAGAATAACTTCTCGTTTTACTCCAAGTAAAACTCCAAGCCCTGTTATTACTATCATATTTTACCCACCTCCGTCTACCTGGTCTTCATCTGACTTCGCTCCTCCCTCTCTCCACTCTGAGCTATTTAACTTCTCCTCAGACATCCTTGGTGCGTTCAGGCCTTTGGCTCATGCTCTCTCCTTCCCTGAAATTCTCTTCCACTGACTAGACCAGGTTTGCTCCCAAAGTTCTTTGTATCTCTGTGCAGATGTCACCTCACCTAACTTTTGTATATACAATGACATTTTTAAGGCCCTCACTTTCCTGACCTCAGTCATTTTCCAGTCCCCTTACACGTCTGTGTTTCTCTTCCAATTTCCCGTTAACATTGTAAATATTCTCTATTTAATGAGTGAGTGAGTACGTGTTTACTGATGACAACTCTCATGAGAATACAAACCCTCTTGTTTTCTGTGCATTACTGTGTCCTGTTTTTTAGAATTTTGCCTTGGCCTGGTAGACACTGATTAAATACTTATAGAATACATTAATTTTATTAGAATGCCGGCATTAATTCCTGGGAGTCTAACAGCTTTGTTTCTTGTATAACTAATGCACATCTAAAGTAACCAAAATGTGCATTAATTCAAATGTTTTCTGCCCAATCTCGTCTTCAGAATAATATGAATACTTGGTCTTTATGTTTTTGTAATTTCCAGATTAAAGCTTAAGCCATTAAAGTGGATAGAAGAAAAGACAAGTCTTCAAACAAATGTTTTGTTTCTCTCTCAAATAAACTATAGAAACAACATCCAATAAAGAGAACCCTGCTTAATGGCCAGATTAATCATATTCCACAAGGGGGCATAAATTCATTCATAAAAGTCTATTCAGGACAGTGCCGATGCAACTGGAAGAAAATGGAACACAATAGCAAAATCCATAACTCCACTCCCACAACTACGAGGCCATTTCTTTGGACAAACAAAAAATAAATATTTCTCTTTATTTTCTGTCCTATCAGTGTCAAAGAATTTCACCGATTTAATAAGTACTATTTTAATTTTAAGGTTTTAGTGAGAAACGTAGAACAGATGGGTAATTTGCTGAAGAAAGTATCCCAGTGAGTTTTTTATTTTTTATTTTTTTATTTTTGGTTTTGCAAAAGAAGGTCTGGCAAACTGCTCTGTGTAAGAAAGAAACTATAACCGGGGGTCGGGGACAGCTAGAAAGAAGAGTTGCCTTGAAGAAGAGTGGCTGGGAAGACGGATGCAGTTTGAATAAGAAAGGGAGAAACAAAGAGAGAGTGAGATGTGATCAAAAAAGTCCCGCGTCGTACAAAATGCAGTGTAAAATTTTAGGTTAATATAATCTCATGGACGAATTAAAATGAGTGCTGGTACTTTAGCTTGGATATAATCCCCCACTCTTCCGTGTTTGTTTCGGTGAGAGGTGATGCTACGTGCCCAAAGCCTTGTGCACTTTGGCAAGAAGAGAGTAAGGGTGACTGATGTTCCGTCTGAGCGGAGACAGAGGGAGAAGCACATCACGGGGGTGGACGAGACAGACCCGAGACACCAGGGGAAACGGGCAAGTGGAGCCGGTGGGGAAAGGGAGAAATAAGACTCTCAGAGACGCTGGGAAGGGGCCGGTTTGCCCTCCAGTGTGAGTAGTAGGGGAGTGAGCTTACATGGGGCGATAAGACAGATATTTAAAGGATCTGGAAACTCTCAAGTGGCAAAATACTGGTTTATGCAGAAGACAGTCTTTTACATCAAGTCATCTAGTTATGTCGTTTGGGTCTTGGAAAAAAAAGGAACAACAGACTGCGTTAGCTTAATCACTTATAAAAGTTCTTCCACTGAACTGTACAGTACTTCGTTGTTCGGCTCTTGACTTTTATTTAGTTGCTTGACACTTCCTCTTTCTAAGGAATTAATTACACAGCTCAGCATTTTTCAATTTTGCTCTGACTTCCAGGAATCTCCAAGTTAGGATTTTAGGCTTGAGCGTTGCCCAGGGATGAACCCTTAGAGTCCAGGATCTGTCCCCTCTCCCTCCTTTAGTTACAATGTTTACCTTTGTATCAATTAACTTTCTGCATGAACTGCCTTTAGTATAAGCTTTCTCAAATCCTTTTTGTAAAGAAGGTCCATAAAATGGATAATTTCCACCTACCTTAAGTCAGTTGAAGTTGACAGATAATCCAGAAAGGACTCTAACCTACATTCTTATTCTAACTGGAGTATTGCCCAAGGTGTTTTTGTAGGTGATATAACACTCCAAGTGGTCACTTCAGATTTAATAGTTTATAGAGAAATGGGATGGTTTCTCTCAAAGAAATCCGAAATTCACTAAGAAAATGTGTGTACTTTCTGGCAGATAATTGAAGAACATCAAGCAAATGGCTTGAGAAATAGAGACTCTTCACTCTCTGCCAAATGTCTTCTCGTCCTGTATTTTAATTGCCAGATTTCTTTTTTTCCCCCATTCCTTTTTAAAAAATTTTTTAATTAAGTCATTTGTACATAGATCATGAATATATTTATGCCATTATGGGAATCAATATGTTGATTATTTGTACAAATTGGAGTGCTTACATCCTACTAATCAACGTAGTCTTCACCTCATTTACCAAATTACAGCGTTAAGACATTTCTGATCTACACCTGATAAATCCAACTTGTGCTTGCAATATGCTCCATAGGTGTGGTCCCCCCACCAACCCTCCCTCTATCGACCCACCCCCTCCCTTCCCCTCTCCCTCAAAAAATAAAAAAAATACAATGTACTCAGTATTACTATGAAACCAGTTTATAATCACTTACACTTGCATATGAAAAATGAATCACAACTATAGCGTAGGATGAAGGAGGGAATTGCTAGATTTCTTATCTTTCTCTTAAATACCAAATTCTCTATCTTATTCTTCATTTATTCCTTTTTCAATTGCTATAATTTGAAACCAAA
>CAUYRH010059882.1:0-48709 GCA_963574655.1 Perodicticus potto | reverse complement strand
ACCCATGAATGGATTAATAAATTGTGGTATATGTATACCATGGAATACTATGCAGCCTTAAAAAAGATGGAGACTTTACTTCTTTTATGTTTACATGGATGGAACTGGAAAGTATCTCAAGAATGGAAGAAAAAGTATCCAATATACTCAGTACTTTTGTGAAACCAATTTATATTTACTCACATATTCTTATGAAAGGTAGTTCACAACTATAGTCCAGGATGAAGGAGAGAAATGAAGGGGGAAGAAAGGGGAGGAAGGAGGTTCGAAAGAAGGAGGGCAAATAGTGAGACTCCACCTATGCAGCATATTCCAAGGGTACAAGTCAAATTTATCAAGTATAGAACATAAATGTCTTAACACAATAATCAAGTAAATGAGGTGAAAGTTATATTAATTAGTTTGATGGAAGCACTCCATATTATATTAAAAAATCAACACATTGTACCCACAAATGCATAAATGTATTCATGATCTATGTGTATATGACTTAATAAAAGGAAAAAAAGAAAATAAATACTAAAATAATAAAAAGTATTATCTTTAGCTTTTGTTGATATTTTTATTACTGTATTATTTATATAGGTTCTCACCAAGCATATACTATGTTGAACATTTTTATCTACACTACATTGTAAAGTCTCTCTTGTTTTTCTTAAAATGAATAAAGGTTAATAAGGAATCTGTTACGGTAAACATTATCTGATTAATAAATCACATTAAAACTGAACAATAATACCTCTGCAACAACCTTGCAAATTTTCAAAATGTCTGCATTCTTATGGGAATCAATCCTTCATTTATTCAACAAATATTCTATCATCTCTTCTATTGCAGAGCTTATAGTATTGAGGAAGGGTGAAGCCTCCTAGTTTACAGGAATGATACAGAGTGAAGACTCGTAGACTCAGGAATACTGCAACTGAGGGATCCTGGGGATTAGACAATGAAGTGCAGCGTTGACTTCAGTTTCCACTGGGGTATTTATTGTGATTCAAACAACAAAGTTCATAGAAAATGCCACAAGGAAAAAGGTAAAAAATATGTTTCAATGTGTAGCAGGATGTGCAGGAAGTATAGAGGATACTGTTTTTCTCTGGGTTGATGTGTCTGGTATGGGAAACATTTGTGTTGATGCCTATTAGCAGGGGTCCTCAAACTACAGCCCATGTGCCACATGTGGCCCACCGAGGACATTTATCCTGCCCCCTGGGTGTTTTTGCCACAGCTGCCTGTCCTGCTTAGCAGCCAACTCTTCCCGGGCTGCAGTGCACATGTGTGGAATGTGCACGAACACTCCAACTCTGCTCCTTCTCTTTGTCTCTCCCTGCCCCTCCTTCTCTCTGTCTCTCCCTGCTGGGTGTTTTTGCCATCCTGCTTAGCAGCCAACTCGTCCCTGTGGCAGTGCACATGTGTGGAATGTGCCCCTCTCCAACTTCCCTCCTACTCTCCAACTCCCCTCCTTCTCTCTGTCTCTCCACTCCTCCTCTCAGTCTCTGGTATAATCGGAGGAGTCACCAGGTTGCCTGTGCAGTGCCTGCTGCTGTCTAAGGACCGAGGCAAGAACAAGTTGGGATTTATTTCTTTTTTGAAGTTAGGAGGTGTATTTTTTTTTTTATTTTGCAGTTAGTGGGGCCTTTTTTTTGCGGTTAAGGGGGACCTTTTTTTTCTGAAGTTAGGAACTCTTCTTTTTTTATTGCACATAAGGAGCACCTTTTTTTTTTTTTGAAGTTAGGAGAGCCTTTTTTTTTAAGTTGGTTCGTTGGTTAGGGGTGGTTTCTGGGGGGGTTGCATCACGGTGATAGATAAGGCAAATAGTCAGTGCTCAGTGCTAATGCAAATTGTCAGTGCTCAGAGGTAATGCAAATGGTCAGAGCTCAGAGGTAATGCAAATAGTCAGTGCTCAGTGGTAATGATAATTGTAAGTGCTCAGTGTTAATGAAATTGGTATCACTCAGTATTAATGAAAATTGTCAGCAGTCAGTGTTAATGCAAATGGTCAATGCTCAGTGTTATTGCATGGGGGCCCCAAACTGGTAATCTGCCTAGGGCCCCATGGGAACTTAATCTGGCTCTGCAGACAGACGAGGAGTAGGAAACCCAATGTAATTGACAGTAAGTGCATTTATATTCTGGTTGCTATTCAGTTGTGTATGATGTTGTATGTTGTGTGTTGTGTAAGCCCCGATTCACACTGCTGCAATCTCTGAGCAGTGTGAGTTCAGCCATATGCTTGTATGTCTGAAC
This sequence comes from Perodicticus potto, assembly GCA_963574655.1. Lineage (NCBI taxonomy): Eukaryota > Metazoa > Chordata > Mammalia > Primates > Lorisidae > Perodicticus > Perodicticus potto. The sequence continues at coordinate 46,462 of CAUYRH010059882.1, read as the reverse complement.
TCGCATTAGATTCGGAAGAAAAAAGACATACGTGCCTTCTTTTTTCCTGCAGTGGAATCTGATCTCATAGGTCTTCTCACCCATGCGATCAGATTCCTATGTGAGTTCACAGATCACATTGCAGTTTGCACAGGGTAGTGTGAACTGGAAAGGTGGTGGAGGAACCGGCTCTGTAATCGTGCCTGTTCCTGCACTGCACCTGTGAGTGGTGAGCCTGAGGTAAAAGCGCAGTTCCACCATATGCCACTGGCGAGGCTGAAATGATGCAGTTCCACCATATGGGACTGGCAAGGCTGCATTGATGGGCACTGATCAGACTGACAGCAATTTGGAATCCCTAGGAAACAATAATATCAAGAAAGAGAAAAATTGACTCGGAGTGTAGGATATTTGAAGAACAGTGGACTTATGATTACTTTTTCATGCAGTTCAAGGAAAGAGCTGTGTGTTTGATATGCGGAATATAGTGTCTGTGTTCAAATAGTACAATTTGCGTCGACACTATCAAACTCAACATAAAGATAAATATGATTGTTTGGTTGGAGAAATGAGAAAAGATAAAATATTAAAACTGAAATATACATTGACAACTCAGCAAAATACTTTTGTGAAGCAGAAACAGCTAAATACTTTATCACTGCGAGCAAGTTTTCAAGTTGCCAAGCTAATAGCGTGCACTGGCAGACCATTCGTGGAGGGAGAATTTGTTAAAGAATGCCTTCTTTCTGTTGCCAAAGAGATACATCCAGAGAAGGCCGACTTATTTAGTACAGTGAGTCTTTCAGGACCCTCAATTACACAAAGGATTGAAGAAATGGGAGACAATTTGCATCAGCATTTGCAAAACTCCGCAAAAATCTTTCCTATTTTTCCTTGGCACTTGACGAAAGTAATGATGTTCGTGATTCTGCACAACTTCTAATTTTTATTCATGGGACAAATGACTATTTCGAAGTCATAGAAGATCTTGCTTGCTGCACTGCAAAGCATCAAAGGAACAACTACAGGAGAGGATACCTACGAAAAGGTTTGCCAAACTGTGAATAGTTTGGAGCTGGACTGGGCAAAACTAGCCAGTGTGACAACTGATGATGCTCCTAGCATGGTGGGGTCTAAGAAAGGAGTAATTGCTCACATTAACCAAGAGATGGACAAACATAACCATTCTCATCCAATAGCCATACACTGCCTCATCCACCAACAAGCACTGTGTAGTAAACCACTGAAGTGGAACTGTTATGAAAACTGTGGTATCTTGTGTTAACTTCATTAGAGGTAATGCACTAAACCACAATATCAGGAATTTCTGTCTGAACTAAATGTTGCCTGTGAAGATGTTCCGTACCACACAGAAGTCCATTGGCTGAGTTGAGGGAGAGTTTTGAAACATTTCTATGACTTACTTCCACAGATTACAGCTTTTCTGCTTTCAAAAAACAAAGAAGTACCAGAGCTCAATAATGCAGAATGGAAATGGGACCTTGCCTTTCTGACAGATGTAACAGAGCTACTCAACAGTTTCAATGTGCAACTTCAAGGAAAGCGGAAGCTCATCTGTCATATGCAATCACATGTGAAAGCACTTGAAGTAAAATTAGGCCTCCTCATCAAAGTGAAGGAGGAAAATTTCTGCCATCTCCCCACAACTCAAAATATGTTAGCAGAAAATCCATTGGTTGCATTCCCAAATAAAACATGTGTGGATTCACTGGAAAAGTTGTAAAAGGAGTTCCAATTTAGATTTAAAGAGCTTCATCTCCATGAACAGGACATACAGCTTTTCTGTAACCCATTTTCTATTGACATTGATAATGTGGATACGATTTACCAAATGGAACTGGCTGAAATGCAGAATTGTGACTCTCTGAAAGACGCATTCAAGTCAAGCAGCTGTCCTAATTTCTATGCATCTCTCTCCTCTGAGACATATCCTAATCTCAGGAACCATGCACTCAAAATGGCAACCATCTTTGGCAGCACTTATGTCTGTGAACAGACTTTCTCCAGAATGAAACATCTGAAATCTCCAACCAGATCTAGAGTAACTGATGCACATTTGCATCACTTGTTAGACTAGCAGTGACAAATATGGAACTGGACATTGACCATCTCATTAGCCAAAAGCAGGCCCATAGTTCCCATTGAAATACTGGTAAGTTTGCTGATTTAAGTTTACTTGTTCTTCATTTTAAATATTGCATTTGTTCCTTTTTTTTTTTTTTTTTACGTCAAAATAAGTTATGTGCAGTGTGCATAGGAATTTGTTCTTAGTTTTTTTTTAAAATATAGTCCAGCCCTCCAATAGTCTGAGGGACAGTGAACCGGCCCACTGTTTAAAAAGTTTGAGGACCCCTGCCTATTAGTACCTGCCTTAGCTACTTCTGTCTAGCTAAGTAATTAATCTGTTGTGCATATGGTTGCAACTGTTGCTGCTGACACACAAGCCCTCCTTCTTACTGTGCATGTGCTACGATTATATTGCAATTCACCTGCCTAGCTAATGTCACAGGTCAGCAACTTTTGCTGCTGCCCTGGGCATCCTGTTCCCTTTGCATATCTTGAGATGTCTTTGTTAAGTGTTTGCCACACACATTTTTGATGACTCAAGGAATCTTTACTATTTTGTTTCAATCACAGTCACAAAGAAAGCAAGTAAGTACAAGGTTAGGCATGATGAGAATTTGCAGTGCTTATCCATTCCACTGTAATCATTGATTAACATTATTTCATAGAGGACAAGTGGAATCTGTTCTCTCACATAGTACAATTATAACACTCTCAATAATCTTTATTTGTTTTTGAATTCAAGATGCGTAGCAAACTGCCAAACTCCAATCGCAGAGAGTGGAAAGGGAGAGATGGTGAGTTAAAAAGTGTTAAAGTAATGAAAGGACTTGATTATTGGTCAGATTAGCTTGGAATTGCTAATAAAAATATATGGGAGTTTAAACTTGGTGCCTTTTATAATGTAAGGTAAATATTAGCTGAAATTAAAATGGACGTTAGTGTTAGATGGGGGTAAACATGCAAACAATCTTCTTTTAAATTGGAATATAATAATTCCTATTATTATAGGGGGCTGAGAGTTTTGTTTGCCCATTTAAAGTCATGCACATTTATGGCTTTGACCCTAAACATTCATTTCCGGAGCTATGGAATTTCCAACATCATGGAAGACTGGCATACATGAAGATGTGGAGAAAACAGATGGCTGGGTTGCTAGATCAGGAAAATGGAGATTTAGAAGAAAAGGAAGCTAAGAGATTTTGGAAAACAGTAAAGAGAAAAAGAATGTAAGAAGAAATTTACTTCTGTCTAGAAAGTAGAGTGTTGGGATTGATGACTCACTTATTTATTGCTAAATGTAAACTATTAATATAATGTATGATGCTAGAATTTATAAATTTAGAAATAATAAATTTTTATGGTGATTCAGAAGAAAAAACAGTCTACACATTAGTTTCTACTAAAATTAACAATTAAATTGGGGAATATGTGAATACTTTAATCTGTTCAGTGAAGTAAGTCATAGATATGAGGGTTTATTGGCACTGGACCAGAAATTAACATTGCTTAGTGATTATTTTGATGGTGACATTTTTTATTATAAAGATATTAACCAAATCTATTAGTTTGGAGCTTACTCTTCTTAAAATATGATAACTATTCATCATAAATTTGTAACTGTTATCAAAAAAAGTCCTAAATATATTGAAGTTCAGTATATCGAAGCCAAAGAAACTTCTGGCTATCTTCCATGAAAATAACTTCTCTATCTGAAAGACTTATATGATCAATAACAAGAGATTTAGAATATCATCATGCATTTCAGTAATTCAGACTGATCAATATGCATGCTTAATTTTAAAACTATGTAAAGTTCTTTACATTATGTATTTATAATGTATAAGAGCAAAAATATGGATGAATCCATAGATTATTTAAGGCAAAAACATCTAAAACTGTGGAGAAACCATATCAAAACAATAAAAAGCCATGTAGAAGACACTGAAGAAATATAATCTTTACAATAAAAATAAGTGAGTTTATAAATTCCAGTGCAAGAGTTTAGGAAAAATAACTATTGGATGTCTGTTTTACTAACCTATTATGAGAAAAATCTTGCTGTACCATGACAAAATGACACCTGAGATATAAGAGTTTCAGTTCTACAATATACATTTATGTTTTTTTCAAAAGTGAAATCTTTTGGCAGAGAGCTGAAGGGAGAGAGAAAAGAATAATTTTGGAAACAAGAGAATACATGAAATATTATAGGTTTGATTACTCAGTGAGAGCTTCTCCTTTAATGTTGATATGTACTATAATAAGAAGGCAAGGACACAAACTTTACTTTTTAGATCTGTAAGAGTTATGTTATGTTGTATGTTTACTTGAAAAAGGCCAAATGGGTATTGCCATCGATTCTCTGACACTGAGAGTAAAAGCAAGCACTCCGGCTAGAGAAAGTTGGCTAAGAAAGCACAGAATTTCTGAGGGTCTCACTTTCATCACAAGATCTATCTTCTAAATCAATGCTGCCAACTGACAAAAGCTTTACCTAGGATAAGAAAATATTTAATTTGAAAGAAAGCATCTATATGTCTAGAATCTATTTCATCCCAGTAAATTTCACCTGCTTTTTTTTTTTTTCTTTTTGTATCAAGGAAAAGACATCACTAAATCAGCAGGAAACAATTTCTTTATTTCTAGAGAGGCAGACAACCAAAAATCCCCAATATCTCAAGCAAATCTCCCTATACATGAACCCACAGATATCAAAATAACCCCCACTCCAAGCCAATAGATAAGCCTGCACATGTGGGTAGGGAATGAAAACTGCAAGAGAGTTTTGCTAACCAAGAAAGAAGTAAAGTATAAAAGTCTGAGGATGTGGGCTCCTCTCAAATATTATCTGACTACTTACTGTTGGGATCAAGTTCCCCAGCCCAACCTTTAATGTAATATGATGAATACATGTTCTGAAACAATCTGACAGATTAAGAAAGGATTCTTTGGGGGAGGAGGGAGTGCTCTGAACAAACTCCATCACTCATGGAATTTTTTTAGGTGAAGTGTTTCCTGCCAGTAGTAGTTGTGCATAGCTCTGGAATGTTTCTGATGGGAGAATGATTCTGGGTTTGTATAGAAGCTGGTGTTGCTGGTCTACAAACAGTGGTAAAATGAACTAAATATAATCAGTGCTGTTTCTAAAAACTCTCAATTGACTGTTGTCATGTTTCACATTTTTCAGTTTTTGTTATAATACTAGGTAAAATTCAGCATACATTACATAATGTGCATTTGCCTAGATCTTTCATTCTTTATCTATACATTTTTAATATATAAAGTTTGAGACTACCAGATGATAAGGTAGTTTTTTATTTTTCTTTTATTTATTTTTTAAGTACAGCAAACAGCGGTCTGGCTTTGGTAAGAAAATGGCTTTTGTTAGCATATTTACATATTTGCCACGCTTTCCCTTTGATTCAGCTTTTCTCTATTTATGTGATTTTTTTACAGGAATCACATTTGCTTTGCAGGACTAGTTTTTTTTTTTTTTTTTTTTATGTGAACTATGTGTTTATGACCACGCAGTTTAATGCTTTGGACTTTTGAGAAATAAGTTTCAAAATAAAGCCAAAGCCTTACTCAGCCAGAACTCTTAGTTCCATTATTTATTCATCACTGAATTGATGCTGCAGTTAAGGAGAGGGTGCTTACAGCTTGCATAAATGACGCATTCTCATTGTATTTCAGAACATTATAACCTACCACTACTCTTTAAAAAGAATTGAAAATAGTATACATCAACCAAGAGTCCCCTGGAGAAGACCTGTGATAAATCCTCCCTTGCACCAAGGCTTTACTAAAATTCAGTTTGCAGAGGGAGGAAACAGCCACGTGAACTGAAAGCACAAGCAGTGGGAGGACCCTCCTTAAAAAAGGGAGTTGACTATTCTGGGTGCTTTCAATGGAAGGCATGGAGAACAGGCAATTTCAGGACGGGTCTTATGAGCCTAACTGGAAGGAGGAAAGTTATGTCAATTTCTGGATACTTTCTCCCTAGATTTCACTTCAATTTTCCAATTCTAACTTTGATTAAGAATTCTTTTTTCCTATATGTCATTTTATAAATTGTAATGAATAAATTATGATAGAGGGTCTGAGAAAAGTAGTTTAATTAATTGTCATCCTATGGCAACCCATCTTTTCCTAGTGGCTGATATGAGAAAGAGATTGGGTTAATTTGATTCTATAAATTAGGAGGAAGACACAGAATGAATAAACGCAAGATTAGAATCCTTTATGTATGCATCCAAGTTGTTCTGTTATATTTCCACAGTTACCACAAATTTCATGTAAGTTGTAGCACATGCAAAATGTTGTTAATATGGAAAGGATGTAGTCATATGGATTCCTGTGTTGTTCATTTTCTCTTCAAGACTGGAAGGTTCTTGAAGGCAGAGTTAATGTTTAATTCACTTCAAATTCACATCATTAAGCTTGTTGGTTGGTACATAGCAAAAACTTAGTAGATAGTTCATGTATATTAAGAGAATGAGTGAGTGAGCAAATGAAGAATCTGAAATCCAGACATTTCAACTTAAGGAAGTTGCATAGTGCATTAAAAAATATTTAAACATTCCTATTTAATTAATTTACTTTTATTTTTCTTTGATTATTTTAATGTACTTAGATGACCACTAACCGAATCAAGATAATGAACATTTTCATTTACGTTTGTAGTTTCCTCATGGTCATTCCTAGCTTATACCCTCCTTGCATAGAGAATCTATTGATGCTAATATAAATAATAATGAATTGAATGCTTATCAATCTAAGCTACAATTTGTTTATTCCCTCATTGAAAAGAATTGATTTTTTTCATTTATATATAAAGAATAAAAATTATAAGCATCTTTCCTAAAATATTTTATGCACATAGCAATTTTTTTAGATGTGACATAGGAGTGGAAATGCAGGGTTATAGGTCAGTATAGTTTAAAGCATACAAACTAATACTCTTTATGATATGATTGCATACATTTTAATTAGAACCAGAGCACTCTATACTATATGTTGACTCATGTAAATTATCACAAGCTTCAAAATATCTATGTATATGTAAAGAGAACATGCCCACAGAAATAGAGGCTAAATAGTTAACATAAAAGTAATATGAAAATAAATATTTAAAATTCATATATTTAAAGAATAAAATAGATTTCTCTAAATTTTGTGTCTTATAATATAATTTAAAATAGTTATAAATTTTAAATTGCACACAAACTTTATGGACACCCTGTATATGTTTTATGTAATATATATGATGCCAAGAAATATGAGCACACTGGAAGAGATCTTTGTAGAAAAGCTTCCAAGGCTGCTATTACAATTCTATATATTCCTATTAAACACTTAGTTTACTCTAAAAAAAATTAATTAATTTGGCCTAGATTAAGTGTCCTTATTTGCAAAATGGGGTAGAAGTATCTGAAAAATAAGCCAAGTTAATGCATATGAAATGTGTAGAAGATCTGGCCAAACATCTATTTTGTCATATTCCTTCTTAGTCTCTATTTGAACTTAGAGGCGTTGATTATTCTGATTCTTTCTACAAAGGGTTAGTTTTGTCCATTTTCCTCATTTATATAAGTGAAATTATAAAAGTTATAGTCTCTTATTTGAGGTTTTATTTCTACAGAGAATTCAAATTAGTCAACATAAAAAGAGCTAACAATCCCTTAAATCACTGAGCAAGAAAGATGAACAGAACCTTCTCTAAAGAAACAGGTGAATGGCTAACAAATATGAAAAAATGCTCATTGTCCCTAATTATTAGAGAAATGCAAATCAAAACCATCCTGAGATATCATCTAAACCCAGTATGAATGGCCCACATCACAAAATCTCAAAACTGCAGATGCTGGTGTGGATGTGGAGAGAAAGGAGTGCTTTTACCCTGCTGGTGGAAACTGCAATAATATACATTATAAATATTCAACATAAGATACTGAGAAATACATGTACACTGCAAACTAATACAACCTTTTTGGAAAGAAGTATGGAGAGCTCTCAAAGGACTCAAGCTAGACCTCCCATTTGATCCTGCAATCCCATTGGTGGGCATCTTCCCAGAAGGAAAAAAATCCTTTTATCATAAGGACACTTGCACTAGACTGTTTATCCCAGCTCAATTTACAGTCCCCAAAATGTGGAAACAGCCTAAATGCCACCCAATCCAGGAATGGATTAACAAGCTGTGGTATATGTATACCATGAAATACTATTTAGCCATTAAAAAAGATGGGGACTTTATATCCTTTGTATTAACCTGAATGGAAGTGGAACACATTATTCTTACTAAAGCATCACAAGAATGAAGAAGCATGAATCCTATGTATTAAATTTTGATATGGGGACAATTAATGGCCTATTACAGAGTGGGGGGTGGGGGAAAGGGGGGGCAGAGAGAGGGAAGGAGGGAGGGAGGTGGGATCTTGGTGTGTGGCACACCTCTTGGAGGCAAGACACAATCATAAGAGGGACTTTACCTAACAAATGCAATTAGTGTAACCTGGTTTCTTGTACCCTTGATGAATCCCCAATGATAAAAAAAGGTATTCAAACACACACACACGCACACACACACACACACACACACACACAAAGGACGGGGTGTCAGGCAGCACCACCAGATACCTTCCTGATGCCAGATTAGAGCTGATGCTTCCAAGGGCCTTCTGAATGCAAGGATGGTTTTTGTTAATTCACATTAAGATTTATATTAAAAAAGAGGGAGTAAATTGAATTTGGTGATAGTGAACTTTTAATTTTATTGAAAAAGAAAATTACAAATACATGGATAATTGAGTAAGGTTAAATAATTTCCTTTAGTTCTGTGCTCCAATAACTATCGTCTTGTTTTTCCTCCTTCCTTTATGGATGACATGGTCTCCACAGTTTGGGTAAATGTTAATTTGACCATCAAGCTGCCATTATTTTTAATCTCTTTTTCTTTCACTAGGAGTAATAGTCTCTTCCATCTTTATTTTATGACCTCGCAGACTTTCTGAATTACTGTTAATCTGCCATTTAACTCATTGCTTTGCTGAGACTGCCTTTATAGGTACTAGTAATCTTTATTGACAGTCTACTCAGTGGCTGTTTCATAGTTTCATTTTCTCCAGCCCTTCAGCTGCATTAAGTCATGGGACCACACCCTCATTTTTGAAAAGCTTCTTTTGTTCCTGTGACATTATAGAACCAGAAAGGATCCTGGAAGCCATTTAGTTCAACTTTTATGTAATTAGCGTATGCTTATCAGATACAAACTCTCAGCAAGTGCTTTTCTAACCTTGAACACTTATGACTGGGAAGTATAATGCTTCTTCACTCTTTTTTAAAAAACATCATAAAGATAACATGCTTACATGAGTAAAAGGGGTTCAAAGAGGATGAAAGAGAACATTGCCTTCTAGTTTTTTGTTGCTGTATAACAAGTCATCTGAATTTAACTGCTTCAAATAGCACCTGTTTGTTAACTCACAGACCTATGGGTCAGAAAGCCAGGCATGGCCCATTTGGCGTCTGTGTTCCAGGTTTCCTGCTCAAGGGGTCACTGGCTGCCTTCTCGTCTGATAGTGCTCCTTCCAAACTCAGGTTGTTGGCAGAATTCAGTTCCTTGCTGGCTGGGGGTTGCTATCAGCTCTTAGGGACTATACTTGGGTCCCCGCCACATGGCCCCCTCTATCCTAAAAGCCAGCAAGGAAGAATTGGCATGTGGAGTCCCCTCGATGCTTCCTATCTTTGGCTGGAAGTGCCTGGACCTTTTCAAGGGACCACTTCATTAGGTCAGGCCCATCTTACCATCCTACCCCTCCTTTCTAAGGTTGACTGATTTGGGACCTTAATCACTTCTGCACAATCTCCTCCCAGCAGCACCTGAGTTTGATTGAATAACTGGAACCATCAATCTTAGGGACCATGTCAGAAATTTGGCCCACCATATACCGTAAAAGCAATTATTTCTCCCCTCAACCTCAAAGTCCACTCTTCAGTGGTAACCACTTTTAATAGTTTGTTACTACCCTCTGAGACATTTCCATCCATATTCATATATATGTAAGGATGAGAAAATGTATGCTTGAAAAAAAGTGTATTTTTTTTTACTCAGGTTATAGTAATTACTGTTTAGATACCTAGCTTTTGAGATTTATCCACATTGTAGCATGTAACAGTGGTATCCATTGAGTAGATATACAGCAGTTTGTTTATCCATTCATCATTTATTGGACAGCTGGATTGTTTCCAGTTTTTGATTATTGGGAATAAAACTGCTGTCATTTCTGCATAAATCCTTATGTGTACATATGTTTTTATTTATCCTGGGTACTTTCCAGTGAGATTTTATTGATGGCGTAGTAATATATGTTTAACTTTATAAGAAACTGCTGAACTATTTTCCAGTGTGGCTATACCATCTTGCATTTGCACAAACAGATGTATTAGCATTCCAGTTCTTTGTTATCACCAGCACTTGACATTGTCAGTCTTTTTATTTTAGCTGCTTTAGTGGGTATTCAGTGTTATCAGTGTAGTTTTAATTCATATCTTCTTATTAACTAAGTTTCTGTATGCTTCATTTGTTCTTTCATTTTTCTTTTTTCTTGTCTTCTTTTGGATTAATAGAGTATTTTTATGATTCTAATTTATCTTTACTATTGGCTTATTATCTATATCTTTATCTTTTATCTTTTTTAATTTTTAAATAGAAATTGATTTAGGCCTCGTCACACCCAACCTTCAAATAAAGTACTTTATGTATGCTATAGAAACCTTCGTGGCGTACCTCCATTCTCCCTCTCATCTTTTGTGCTTCTCAAACATTTTACATCAACATGTAACCTGTAATACATTGTTTTTATTATTGCTCTTAAGCAATTATATTTTCAAAAGTTAAAGCGAACATATATTTACCTTTCTGTTGATCTTCATTTCTTTATGTAGATCCATTGTCATTTTCCTTTCTCTTAAAGAACTTCTTTAAGCATTCCTTATAATATAGGTCAACTGACAATGGACTTGTCAGATTTTATCTGTCTGAAGATTTTTTTTTTTTTTTGGAGACAGAGTCTCATTTTGTCATCTTTGATAGAGTGCTATGGTGTCATAGCTCATAACAACCTTAAACTCTTGGGCTCAAGCAATTCTCTTGCCTCAGCCTTCCGAGTAGCTGGGGCTACAGGTGGCTGCCACAACAGCTGGCTATTTTTTAGAGACAGCCTCCTTGCTCTGGCTCAGGCTGGTCTCAAACCCGTGAGCTCACGTAATCCATCAGCCTCGACTTCCCAGAGTGCTGGGATTACAGGCATGAGCCACCATGCCTGGCGCTTGAAGATGTCTTTATTTTGCTTTCCTTTTTTAAAAAACTTTTCATTGGATATAGAACTCTAGGTTGTCATTTTTTCCTTCTTTTGGCACTTTATGAATATCATTCTTTTGTCTTCCAGTTCGCATTTTTTTCCTATGAGAAATCTTTTCTTTTCTTGTTTCTTTCTTTTTTTTTTTTTTTGTGAAAAGAGTCTTACTCTGTTGCCCTTGGTAAGAAAGCTGTGGCATCATAGCTCATAGCAACCTCAAACTCATAGGCTCAAGGGATCCTCTTGCTTCAGCCTCTTGAATAGCTGGGACTACTGGTGCCACCACAACACCCTGCTAATTTTACTAGAGAGAGGGTCTTGCTCTTGCTCAGGCTGGTCTCGAATTCCTGAGCTCAAGCAGTCCACTTGCCTTAGCCTCCCAGAGTGCTAGGATTACAGGTCACTGCGCCTGGCCCTATCTTTTCTCTATATGAGTGATTTTTTTTTTTTTAAAGCTTAGATAGTAACCATTGAACACATCTCTCGTCCATTGTTTGATCTGCTGTTATTACTACCCAATACATTTTTTATTTCAGATGTTAATTTTTTGCATTCTAGAAATTCTATTTTTTGTTGTTGAGAGCTTTCATATCTCTATAATTTACTGTCATGTCACTTACATCCATCCTTTCCAGTAGGTTCTTATTTTTTTCTTTTAAAGTTGTTTATTGATAGATTCTGTAGATTCTTTAGTACATTTATTAGAGTTTTTTAAAATTCTAATTAAGCATCTGGTTCATTGTGGATCTCTTTTGATTGACTTTTTTTTGTTGACTATGAATTACATTTTTCTGCTTTTTCCTTTTGTTGTAATATTTATTTATTTATTTATTTATTTATTTTTTGAGACAGATTCTCCTTTTGTTGCCCTTGGTAGAATACCGTGGCATCACAGCTCACAGCAACCTCCAACTCTTGGGCTCAAGCAATTCTCTTGTCTCAGCCTCACAAGTAGTTGGGACTACAGACGCCTGCCATAATGCCTGGCTGTCTTTTAGAGACGGGGTCTCACACTTGGTCAAGCTGGTCTTGAAACCTTTTAGCTCAGGCAATCAACCTGCTTCTGCTTCCCAGAGTGCTAGGATTACAGGTGTGAGCCACCAACCGGCCACCATTGTAATTTTTAATTGTATAGTAGCTATTACAGAGATGCTGTATTCTGTTTTATTTTTCTGCAGTGTTGAGCTTTGTCTAACAGGAAGTTAAATTGTTGGACTGATTGTATTGATAAGTTTTGAGCCTTCTTATAGGCTTTGTTAGGACAGGTCTCTTTCAGTTGTGTCTTTAGTGCTGGGGAGCATTTCTGATTTCTGGGATGTGGTCCCTACTCCTAACATGTGGCCATCTAAGGTTTCAGTAGAAAGCCTGAGGTGTTTACAAAGACCCTTTAACTCTTATATAGACTTAAAATTCAGACTCTGTCCATTCTCCACTAGATGTCATTCTTGAAAACTCTGCTTGGCTCCTCTGAATTCCCATTCATCCTGCTGGGATCTCTGTATATCCTCTGTATATGTGCAGTTCTGGGGTCAGCCAGTTATTCGAGGGAATTGTGTTTGCAGATTTTAGACTTCCTCTCTTCTAGAATTTCTCCTTTAATTTCCAGCCACTTTGCCTGTTCCAATGTCCTACTGACTTCTTAACCCAGAAAGACGTTTATTAATTCCTTCCTGAACTGTCTTTGTGCCATAATAACTGAGGAGTACCCTCAGAGAAAAAGGCAAGTAAATGTGCCTCTCATCTAATAGATTCCCTTCTCTCAAGAATCTTCTTTACTTTGGAGTCTGTCTGCCTTTGGTTGTACTCAAGTGATTTGAGAGAGTTACTTATAGTTGTTATCAGTAGGGAGGTGAGTTTATGGTAAGTTACTTTGCTATTACTAGGAGCTGGAACTGTATCTATAATTTTGTATCATACTTTTTTTTTCACTTAACATTTTATTTTATTTTTATTTTTTTTTAAGACAGAGTCTCCCTGTGTTGCTCTAGACTAGAGTGCTAGAGTGCAGTGGTGTCATCATATCTCACAGCAACCTCAAACTTTTAGGTCTGAGCAATCCTCTTGCCTCAGCCTACCAAGTAGCTGGGACTACAGGCATGCACCACCATGCCTGGCTAGTTTTTCTATTTTTAGTAGAGAGAGTGTCTCACTCTTACTCAGGCTAGTCTCAAATTTCTGAGCTCAAGCAATTCACCGGCCTCAGCCTCCCATAATGCTAGGCATGAGCCACTGTGCTTGGCTATCACTTACCATTTTAATGTAAGAATTTCCCAAGTTTTAAAAAATTAATTATAAACATATTCAGTGACTTTTACACTTTCCATTTTATAAGTAAATATATCATCCTTTACTTGTGTATTTTCCCTATTTTTGGAACTCAGTGTTTTAACATTATAAATAATGCTGGACTTTCATTGTATGAAGGGGATAAAAAATGTGTTTTGTGAGGTCTGGATACAGATTTCTTTTCTGAAAAATTTACTTAAGCACTTACAAATCTTCAGTTGCTTTGATAAATTATATTGATCTTTTCAAGTGTGCCTCAATCCTATTTAGGTCAGAAATTTTTTTTTTTTTAACTCTTTCTGGTCTTTTTGCTCTTGTCCTTCAGAAAAAAGAAAATATTCGTTCCTTGACTATGTCTGGCCATGTTGGCTTTGAGAGTTTGCCTGATCAGCTGGTCAATAGATCCATTCAACAAGGTTTCTGTTTCAATATTCTCTGTGTGGGTAAGTGCCACTTACTCTTCCTCTGACTTGTTCCTTTGAGAGTTACTTGTGCTTATTTCACTCTTTTCATAAGTAGTGTGATGAATTCGAAATCATGACCCCAGGGTTTTTCTGCAGTTATTTAGATTCTATTAGTTTTGTTTTTTATTAGCTTTAAATTTTTTTGGGGGGGGACAGGGGCTCTCTAAGTTGCCCAGGCTGGTTTGAACTCCTGCCCTCAAGCAATCCTCCTGCCTTAGCCTCCCAAGCAGCTCAGATTGCTGGTACAAGCCACCATGCCCAGCTTAATTTTCAACATTTTATTTGTTCTGTAAACATTTCATTGTTTTCTTTATCATTCTGAGTAACTTAGCCTATTTACTCATTTCTATGCTCTGCCAAGGCTTAGAGCCAGACTGGACAGGTATTCCTTTATGGACAACCTGGTTTTTGAAATCTGTGGGGTCCTTAAAGTCAGTCTAGGAAGAGTTTACAGACATTTCTTCTCAGCCATCCCAGGCACCTGTGAAGATGTGTTTTTGTTTCTTTTAGGGGAGACTGGAATTGGAAAATCAACACTGATTGACACATTGTTTAATACTAATTTTGAAGACCAGGAATCCTCACATTTTTACCCACAAGTGCGACTTAAAGCTCAGACATACGAACTCCAGGAAAGTAATGTTCGATTGAAATTGACCATTGTGAATACAGTGGGATTTGGTGATCAAATAAATAAAGAAGACAGGTATGTGTTCTTGGAATAAAGCAAGTTTATCTGATTTTAAGACATTTGCCTTCTAGTCCCATGAACTGTGATTTGATTTTCCCCTATAGAGTAATTCATACCTTTCCTCCCAGGCATTACTTTTTTTAATTATTAAGTATGTTTTTGTTCTTATTAGCAAATTGATATTTTCCCATCCATTTGACTGATTTCCTTAGAATAATTTGAATCATGTTATTAAAATGTGCATTTCAGCAAAAGTAGTTTTAATTAATTTTATGATATGTAAATTCAGTATATATTGAGATTTTCATGTAAGATTTACCTTATGGAGGAAAAGAAATACAAGATATTCAAGAGCAAATATATACAATGGCCAATATATGGTGCATGAATTTCTGTGAAATTCTAATTAAAATACCCAGTTCTGTTATTAAGGATTGCAGGGAAGTTTCTATAGTGAAATTTTAACTTATGTCTTATTTATGTCATTATACCTCATCTGTTTATGTCATTATTTCTTGCTACCATTTCTCCTAAGGTATTATAGATACTGACTATAGCTGCTATATCAAATTTAAACTATGAAAGGGAGAGATAGATTGGGATAAGGCAATAATTTTTATTTTCCTTTTTGACATACATATTTTTTCAGTATTATAATAAAGTTTCTACAGGTAATTATTTTGCACACTTTGACTGTGTGACGTATTTTATAGTATAGCCTGTTTAGCACTGTGGTATATTTTAAATAGGAAGAAATGGTTTGTGTGCACATTCTGGAAAGAGTAAATTAGTGGCAATGACAAAGGCCTGTGACTTCTTGCTTTAAATATTATTAATACATGTAAAATAATAATCATCTTGGAACTAATAAGTGTATACAGGCAGTCCCCAAGTTATAAACATCCAACTTACATACAGCTTACATTATGAATAGAGATTATTACAGTAAGTCCCTGATTTATAAACATCCAACTGTTGTACAATTCACACTTACGAATAGAAGCTATTACAGGTAATAGATAAATGTACCTATTTCAACTTACATACAAATTTAACTTAAGAACAAACTTACAGAATCTATCTTGTTTGTAATGTGGGGGCTGCCTATATAAATATAAGTATTTTTAAATGAACCCGAACGTAGAGTGTATATACTTAACCCGTGCAATAAATTTTACCGTATTATGAAATGGCTATGGTTATAAGTTTATTTTAAGCTAACCTTTGTTATTTGTTTATTTTCCCATTTAAAAATTTTTCATAGATTTAGGGCAAGCATCCTCAAACTTTTTAAACAGGGGGCCATTTCACTGTCCCTCAGACTGCTGGAGGACCGGACTATAGTTTTAAAAAAAAAACTGAACAAATTCCTATGGACACTGCACATACCTTATTTTGAAGTAAAAAACAAAATGGGAACAAATAGAATTCACACCAATGCATGTGGCCTGTGGGCCATATTTTGAGGACCCCTGATTTAGGGGATACCGAGTGAATTCTGTTACATGTATGTATTAGATAGTGAAATCTGAGCTTTTAGTGTACCCGTGATCCAAGTAGTGTATGTTGTACACGATAGGTAATTGTGTCGTCTGTTACCCTCCACTCACCCTCTCACCTTTTGGAGTCTCCAATGTCTGTTGTTCCATTCTGTACTGCTGCTATGTGGACCCATTGTTTAGTTCCCACTTGTAAGTGAGAAAATACAGTGTTTGATTTTCCATTCCTGAGTTACTTTGCCTAGGGTAATGGCCTCCATTTCCATCCAAATTGCCGCAAAGGACATTATTTTATTCTTTGTGTGTGTGTGTGCGCATGTGGTGTATATACTACATCTTTTTAATCCAGTCATCACCTGTTGATTGATGCTTTCATATCTTTGCTATTGTGAATGCTGCTGTGATAAACACACAAGTGCAGGTATCTTTTGGATACAATGATTTCTTCCTTTGGGTAGATACCCAGTAGTGGGAATGCTAGATCAAGTGGGACATCTGTTTTTAGTTCTTAGAGAACTTACTAAAACATCCAACTTATATACAGCTTACATTTATGAAAGCTGGGTTTCTACCCTTACTGTTTTCCATAGAGGCTGTCCTTTAGATTCTCACCAATAGTGTATAAGTGTTAACTTCTCTTTGTGTCCTCACTGACATCTATTATTTTTTTACTTACAGTAATGGCCATTCTAACTTGGATAAGGTGATATCTCATTGTGGTATTAATTGGTATTTCTCTGGTGATTAGTGACATTGAGTTCATATGTCTGTTGGCCATTTGTATGTATGTCTTCTTTGAAAAATGTCTGTTTGTATCGTTTACCCACTTTTTGGTTTATGTTTTTTTTTTTTTTGCTTGTTGAATTGTTTGAGTTCCTAGCAGACTCTGGATATTAGTCCTTTGTCATATGCATAGCTTATGAATATTTTCTGCCATTCTGTAGGTTGTCTGTTGATAATTGTTTTGCTGTGCAGATTATTAGTTTAATTAAGTTCCATTTGTTTATTTTTGTTGCATTTGTATTTGGGGTCTTAGTAATAGGTTCTGTGCCGAGGCCAATGTCCAATAGTTTTTCCTAGATTTTCCTTGTGGAATTTTTGTGATTTCAGGTCTTAAATTATTATTATTTTTTTTTTGAGACAGAGCCTCAAGCTGTCACCCTGGATAGAGTACTGTGGCATCACAGCTCACAGCAACCTCCAATTCCTGGGCTCAAGCGAGTCTCCTGCCTCCACCTTCCAAGTAGCTGGGACTACAGGCGCCTGCCACAACGCCCGGCCATTTTTTGGTTGCAGCCGTCATTGTTGTTTGGCGGGCTGGGCTGGATTCGAACCCGCCAGCTCAGGTGTACGTAGCTGGTGCCTTAGCCCATTGAGCCACAGGCGCCGAGCCATCAGGTCTTACATTTTAAAGTCTTTAATCCATCTTGAGTTAAATTTTGTAAATGATGAGAGACAGGGATCCAGTTTCATTTGTCTGCATATGACTATCCAATTTTCCCAGCATCATCTGTGGAATAGGACATCCTTTCCCCAGTGTGTATTTTTGTCTGCTTTGTCAAAGATCAGTTGATTGTAGACACTCGGTTTTATTTCTGGATTCTCTGTTCTATTCCATTGATCTATGTGTCTGTTATTATATCAGTACTGTACTATTTGCCTTGTAGTACAATTTGAAGTTGGATAATGTGATACCTCCAGGTTTGTTCTTTTTACTTAGGACTCCTTTGGTGATGGTTGGGCTCTATTTTAGTTCTACATGAATGTTAGAATTTTTTCAAATTCTATGAAAAATAACATTGGTATTTTGATAGGGATTGCATTTGATCTATAGATTGCTTTGGGCAGTGTAGTTGTTTTAACAATACTAATTTTTCCAGCCCATGAGTATGGGGTATTTTTCCATTTGTTTGTATAATCTGTAATTTCTTCCATCAGTGTTTTGTAGTTTCCCTCATAGAACTCTTTCACCTTCTTGGCTAAATATGTTCCTAGGTAATTTTTTTTTTGTAGCAATTGTAGGAATTGAGTTCTTGATCTGGTTTTGAGCTAATTGTTATTACGGGTGAAAATGCTACTGATTTTTATGCATTGATTGTGTAAACATGAGACTTATTAATCAAATATAGGAGTCTTTTGGAGGAAACCTTAGGGTTTTCATGTATAAGGTTATATTATCTGCAAACAGATAGTTTTATTTCCTCTTTTCCAACTTGGATGTGGCCTTTTTTTCTCTTGCTGATTTCCCTGGCTACTACTTCTAGTTCTATGTTGAATAGAAGTGGTCAAGGTGAGTATCCTTGTCTTGTTCCAAGGGGAGGATGCTTTCAACTTTTCCCTGTTCAGTGTTATAATTGGCTGTGGGTTTGTCATACATGGCTTTTATTATTTTGAGGCATGTCCCGTCTTTGCCCAGTTTGTTGAGAGTTTTATCATGAAAGGATGAGTTTTATCAAATGATTTTTCTGTGTCTATTGGAATGATCATATGGTTTTTGTTTTTAATTCTATTTATGTGGTAGGTCATGTCTATTGATTTGAATATGTTGAATTATCCTTGCATGCCTGGAATAAAACTACTTTTCCAAGGATCACTTATTTAGGATTCATTTTAATAGTGAATTGAGCTTTTATAATGCTCAATGCTTTTATTATGCTAGTTCATACTTTCCGTGTCCTCCCATTGTTTACCATTTGGATAGGGAGAACAAGGTAGTCTGTAAGTTTAAAAGAGGTAATGATAGGGTGGTGCCTATGGCTCATCGAGTAGGGCGCCGGCCCCATATACCGAAGGTGACAGGTTCAAACCCGGCCTCGGCCGAACTGCAAAACAGAAAAATAGCCGGGTGTTGTGGCAGGCGCCTGTAGTCCCAGCTACTCAGGAGGCTGAGGCAAGAGAATGGCCTAAGCCCAGGAGTTGGAGGTTTCTGTGAGCTGGGCGATAAAGTAAGACTCTGTCTCTACAAAAAAAAGAAATAATAATAAAATAAAAGAGGCAATGATACTCAAGGACTAGAAGGGTCAGACAACTTTAATAGAAGAATTCAATTCTAAACATAGATACTGAGTGTTTAAACTGTCCATTTTAGGGCTACAAAGATAATTGCAAAAGTATCCAGAGAATATGACACAGGAAATATTTGTTGTTATTTTCACTTGGAAACCCAGTCTTATTTGATGATAGTAATTAGGAGTGGAAAGGTAAATTGCATAGGCAGTGACTTAGTACGTCCAAATGAAATGGAATGCTCATGTAATCTGCAAACATTATTAGCACACTGTACTGCACATATACTGTGATCTGATTTGCATTTTGAAGGCTGAATAGGCTGAGGTAGCAAGAAGGTTAATGGCTTTCCAGGAAGGAGTTATCTGAGTGAGGAGTCTAAGCAAAGGATAAGATTGGCTTTTTCCTCTGTTCATAATTAAGTGAAAATAAAAGCATGCCAGCATTACTAGTCAGATACTTTCAGCTGATGTGTACCTTTCATACTATGTTAAGTCTTTTCATGCCTTACAAAACTGATTTAAGAGGCAAGAACTTATGGATTTTGACTTAAATATCTTTTAAGTTATTGATACATGTACCCATGCCTTTCTCAGTTAAATAATCTGCCGTGTACTAGTTTGGTTACAAATTAGACAAGTCACCTAATTGGCAATTGTGAGAGCCTTTGTCAGAAACTATCAAAGAGTCTGAATGAATGTGGGAAAGAATTAACATAATTTCAATACCATTTCAAGCGCATGTTGTCCTGATGGTTTTGAAGTACAGATAGTACTCAATTTACGATAGTTTAGCTTATGATTTTCGACTTTATGATGGGTTCTTAGGACATAACTCCCAATAAACTTCCTTTGTAAGTGGCAAAACATCGGGACTTGTGGTAGTTCAGCTTAATGATTTTTTGATTTTACCATGAGTTTATTGGGGTATTAAATGCATCTTTGATATACAATATTCTCAACTTATGGTGGCATTATTGGGAGGTGGCCCTATTCTAAGTTGAGGAGCATCCACGTTACCTCAGTGCGTGCATGCTCTGTGCATTATTATATCACTAAATTTATCTGTTAAGCATAGACAGTAATTTCATTAATGGATGAAAATATAGGCCTCAAACTTTAGGAGTTCTGCACATATCTTATTAAGGTAGCACAGAGATGTTATATTAAATATTTAACTGTTTTTAAGCTACCAACCAATCGTTGACTACATAGATGCCCAGTTTGAGGCCTATCTGCAAGAAGAACTGAAGATTAAGCGCTGTCTCTACAGCTACCACGACTCTCGAATCCATGCGTGTCTCTACTTCATCTCCCCGACCGGCCACTCTCTGAAGACACTTGATCTCTTAACCATGAAGAACCTCGACAGCAAGGTGAGTTTAGGAAAAGAATCAACCAATGATACTTTAATGTTTATTTTGAACTATAAAATGTCTTTACAATATGTGTGTATATATTCTAATGTGGATTTTATGCATCTTTAAAACATATGTCAAGTTTCCATCTTAGCTTATTTTCCAGAGAAATTCAGTTTGGAAGATGACATGTAAAGAAGAAACATTCATGTAAAATTTTAGTTTCTTTTTTGAGTGATGAAATTGCATGCCAGAAGATGGATATCTCTACATTTTTTTATATAATTATATTTATACTTTATGACACTATTAAGCAAGGGGAAGACCTTCATTGACAAATGTTAAGTTCTTATGGTTCATCACATGTTAAAATATAGTAAAATATGTTTTAATTTACCACATCAAGAAAACCTATTTTGATTTTTTTCAGTGAAGGAGCTATATAAAAATTCAAAGAGCTGTAAAAAAAACAGAAGTAAACTCACTTCAGACTTTTTATGTTTGTTTAAAAAGATGGTTAAACACTACTTTTATCTTATACTTAAAAAAAAATCTCTAGTTTTCCTATGATGTCTAATGGTGTGTGAGAGGGCAGATTTTGTAAATCAAGTTACTGATTTTACAAGGTAGGCTTCAGAATGCAAGAGGATTCTGGATGTTCCTGCTTTCTCTGCAGAAGTCAGTATGGAATGCATGACAGCTTGCTAGGGAAGCTTTGGCATGTAGAGGAGTTTACTATTGAGTAGGGTTAGGGTGAGGATAAAGCTTACTGTCTGTTCCTCTGTTCAGATGTAATCACATGTTCTAACCGTTTAGCCAGTTATTTTCATAGTTGAGTTTGATTATACGGAAATTCATATTTGCTAAAGAAATAAGGCTCGGCTCCCGTAGCACGGTGGTTACGGTGCCAGCCACATACACCCAGGCTGGTGGGTTTGAACCCAACTCAGGCCAGCTAAACAACAATGACAACTGCAACAAAAAAATAGCCGAGCATTGTGGCGGGCGCCTGTAGTCCCAGCTACTTGGGAGACTGAGGCAAGAGAATTGCTTAAGCCCAGGAGTTTGAGGTTGCTGTGAGCTGGGACACGACAGCACTCTGCCCAGGGCGACAGCTTGAGACTGTCTCAAAAAAAAAAAAAAATTGGCTCTGTCATTTATTAGCTCTTTGATATTCGGCAAGTTTCTTTAGCCCTCTGAGCCTCAGATTCCTTACTTCAAAGTAAAAACTAGAGAGAAGACCCACTTTAAGGGACAAACATGAAAATTAATCAAATTTATCCATGTAAATAGAGCAGGGGTCCTCAAACTACGGCCCGCGGGCCACATGCGTCGGTGTGAATTGTATTTGTTCGCATTTTGTTTTTTACTTCAAAATAAGATATGTGCAGTGTGCATAGGAATTCGTTCATAGTTTTTTTTTTTTAAACTATAGTCTGGCCCTCCAATGGTCTGAGGGATAGTGAATTGGCCCCCTGTTTAAAAAGTTTGAGGACGCCTGAAATAGAGGGTTTTATAAATATAGAGCATCTGAAGTCACCACACATAGGGGAAAAGAGGGAATTGTAGCTAAAGGTGCCTTTCCTTATAAAATATTCATTACAAAATTTTGTAAAATATTTATTAAATATTCTCTATGTGTTGGCCACCTCCCTACATACATACAAAGTTTTGTCTCCCACTCATGGCCAACATATTCCAAGATATCCATCGTTACAGTTTTTCCTATGTGGCAACTTTTGGGACATCCAGTAAGAAGTGGTTATCATTACCTAGTGAGGATTAAATAAAGTAATATTATATTATGCATGTGATATGTAAAATGTATAGGCATGCCAAACATTGGTGAGCATTCAACAGACTACACTTTGTTGTGGAACTAATTTTGTTATTCACTTGGAATAATTTATTGACTGTCTAAGTGTATATATAGTAGACCCTCTGTAAGTTGACCACCCAAGGGACTGTAACAACCTCTGATCAACATACAGAGGTGGTCAACATAAGAAACGAGACCTACTGTACTCATATATGCATGTGGTGCATGTCTGGTCTATGAAAATTACGTCAACTCTGGCTCGGCGCCTGTGGCTCAACGGGCTAAGGCGCCAGCCACGTACACCTGAGCTGGTGGGTTCGAATCCAGCCTGGGCCGCCAAACAACAATGACGGCTGCAACCAAAAAATGTCCGGGCGTTGCGGCGGGCACCTGTAGTCCCAGCTCCTTGGGAGGAAGAGGCAGGAGACTCGCTTGAGCCCAGGAATTAGAGGTTGCTGTGAGCTGTGATGCCACGGCACTCTCTCCAGGGTGACAGCTTGAGGCTCTATCTCAAAAAAAAAATAAAAATAAAAATAAAGTGTTCTTTAAAAAAAAAAAGAAAATTAGGTCAACTTAAGGAAGTGTTTGATTTAGGGAGGTGGTCAGCTTTGGAGCTTCTACTGTGTATTGAAACCAAGGACTTGGCACCAAAATGTTTATGTGCTTTGGCTAATTTAAAATGAAAGCTATTTAACACGTGCTTGCTGGAAGTTTTCTGCCATTAACTTCATAGATAGTTGGAAAAATCCGTATCTCCTTTGTAACATATGAAAGACAGATAAATCCAATATACATACTGAGTCATTGTAAAATATGTGAAGTTGGAGAGGAGAAAAGAATAGAATAGGAATTATAATTTTTACTTTTATCCTGAAAATCATATTGTGGTCTCCCTTCTTAATATGTGTGACTGATTAATCTGATGTTTTTCATTAGAAGCAAACAAACAAATAAAAATAATCAAATAAAGCAAAATACCACTGATCCCAAGTTTGTGAAGACATCATTCTTTTGTGGCAACATTAATCTCTTGGTACTAGATTTACAAATTAGTCATTATTCATGATCCCAGATCTCTTCCTATGTGTCAGTGAGGGGACTTTAAATAATACCGAGGAAGTGGATGCTGTGCATCCTGAACACTTTGATCGTATTAGAACAGTTTCTTCCTTCCTTTGCCGTCTGTTAGCAGTGTCTACTGTGGGGCGCAGGTGGGGCCAGAATCAGTGCTGAAAAAAGTGGCAGAAACCCTTCACTTGTTCTTAGTTTTGCCAAGGGATTAATTACCCTGATAACTTAGTGCTTAGGTAGCTAAGAAATAAAAATTCTTTCTTTTTTTTTTTTAAATGGCACTCTTTTTTTTTGAGACAGAGTTTCAAGCTATCGCCCTGAGTAGAGTGCCATGGCGTCCCACCTCACAGCATCCTCAAACTCCTGGGCTTAAGTGATTCTCTTGCCTCAGCCTCCCAAGTAGCTGGGTCTACAGGCACCTGCCACAACACCCGGCTATTTTTTGTAGTTGTCACTGTCGTTTGGTGGATTGGGGCTGGATTCGAACCTGCCAGCTCAGGTGTATGCGGCTGGCGTTCTAGCTGCTTGAGCTATAGGCGCCGAGGCCAAATAAGAATTCTTAGTGAATTAACAGTCATATACCAATGGGGGTGGGTCAGGGATAGTTGTTTTTGTTTTTGTATTTTTTTGAGACAGAGTCTCACTTTGTTACCCTCGGTAGACTGCTGTGTCGTCACGGCTCACAGCAACCTCAAATTCTTGGGCTGAAGTGATCCTCTTGCCTCAGCCTCCTAAGTAGCTGGAACTACGGGTGCCCACATGCCTGGCTATTTTTAGAGATGGGGTTTTGCTCTGGCTCAGGCTTGTCTTGAACTCCTGAGCTCAGATAGTCTACCCACCTCAGCCTCCCAGGGTGCTAGGATTACAGGCATGAGGCACTGCGCCTGGCCAAGGGACAGTTTAATATGTCCCTGACCTTCCCCTGTCCATTGGTTTCTGACATTTTCAGCATATTCTTTATTATATTTTACTATTAAGTGTGTGATGGAATTATAAGAGACTGAGGGAGAGAGAAGAAAATGTGAGATTTCTAAACCTAAATTCAAATGAAAGATTAATCGTATAGGAGTTCTACTTTTGTAAAGCTGTTACTGTAAGGCCAGCACCTACAGGAATGACCATGTAAGGGGCATATAAATAAGATAGTTACCGCCAAAGATTACCCTCCTCAGGGGTTGGCAGACTTTTTCTGCAAAGGGCCAGGCAGGAAACACATCAGTTTTCACGGGCCCTGTGGCCTCTGTGGCAATGCCTCATCTCTGCTGCTGCAGTGTGAAAGCTGCTTTAGACCTTGCCTAAATGATGGGCATGGCAGTGTTGCAGGAAGTCTTCATACATAAAAACAGGTAGTGAGATAGACTGTAGTTGGCCAACCCCTGACCTAGACGAAGGGAATTTCTTGTAAGAGAAAGAATGATTTTGAGTGGAAAAAGTGCAGGATTGAAAAACAAATCCTTACTTAGGAGACTGTATTTTTCTTTATTCTTCTTAGGTAAACATTATACCAGTGATTGCCAAAGCAGATGCAATTTCTAAAACTGAATTACAGAAGTTTAAGATCAAGATCATGAGTGAACTGGTCAGCAATGGTGTCCAGATCTACCAGTTCCCCACAGATGATGACACTGTTTCTAGGATCAATGCTGCGATGAACGTGAGCTGCTAATTGAATATTGATTGTTTTGCATGTGAAAATAAAACCATAACTCATGAGTCACATTGCTGCTAATACACTAATATACTTCCACTTGTGTCTTCCAAAAAGACTTCAACAAGGTGAATGTTCAGAAAGTCTAGTGTGAGAAATGTTTTATTGAGTTGGAAAAAGTATTATGAGAATGTATTTCTCAGCATATTTCCCTTCTACCTTGCTTTTACTTAAATAAAGTGATATATTTATACCTCTTGGGGAAGTATACTTATTTGCCTTAGAAAGATGCCTTTTTATCCTGTCTTTAAAAACAAGAGAAGACATAGCCTCCCTTGGGATGCTTTAGAATTTTAAAATCTTTAAGGAGATGTCTTTGGGCTGGTGTTAATGTTTATGCTCTTCCTCTCTTACAGTGCCACATGTATACACTAAATGCTCATGTAACTTTTAGTTTAATATAATTGAAGATGACTAAATTCTTCTCTTTCCTTCCTTCAAGTTAACACATTTCTTAGTTGTGTTTTGTAGGATCTTGGGTTTTGCAGGCAGACAAATTAAACTATATGTTCTATTGGAGTTATTAAACCTTTCTGACATTAACATATCCATAAAATTAGGTTAATACCTATATTAAGGGTATTGTGAGGAGTAATGCTATAACCTTTGTTAAGTGTCTAACAGTGATTTTCAGTAACTGTTCATTCCATTTCTTTCCTTTTCCTTTTCTGATTTTTCATACCTCACTTATATCAAGATATTACCTAATCTAAATCAGTAAAAACTGACTAATGTAAATTAAGTGATCTTAATTCCTATGTGTTAAATTGTTTTTATATCTGATTTTATTTCTGTGATTTCCTAGAATAATTTTTCACAAAGGTGCAATTAAGAAACTAAATAATGTTGGCTCGGCACCTGTGGCTCAAGCCGCTAAGGTGCCAGCCACATACACCTGAGCTGGCGGGTTCAAATCCAGCCTGGGACCGCCAAACAACAATGACGGCTGCAACAAAAAAATCGCCGGGCATTGTGGCGGGCGCCTGTAGTCCCAGCTACTTGGGAGGCGGAGGCAGGAGAATTGCTTAAGCCCAGGAGTTGGAAGTTGCTGTGAGCTGTGATGCCACAGCACTCTATCCAGAGCGAAAGCTTGAGGCTCTGTCTCAGAAAAAGAAAAGAAGAAAAGAAAAAAAAAGAAACTAATGTCAATTATTAAGTACTAAATGTAGTATTACACTTCTTAAAGTAGGCTTTTCCCTTATATTAATCCTCAACTTCAGACAGACCTTTATCCCCGAACCTAGCTGTTGCGTTTTGTTCAGAATCTTCTTCCCTAAGGTATTTCTTCTCACTTTGCTCATCCAAGTCCCTTTCTTCCTGAGCTGGTGTGGCTGGGGTCTTCCTGCTGCTTGTGATCTCTCACTGCTCACAATTTCTAAGGCATTTACTGTATTAGTGTTAGTTTGGGACCTTACAGGTCACTTTGTATTAGTAATATGCATCTATACTCGTGTTACATATAGATATATATTAAATGTAGATATATACATACACTATGTTATAGTTATATATATGTTATATATACAGTGTGTGTGTGGGGGGGAGTAATTTCTTCAACATTATCTTTGTCTTTTTGGGTAAAGGTTATACTGAGGAAAATCACATCTATATTAAAATTCTTTTTTTTTTTTTTTAAATTTCCTCTAACATAGTGCCTTACATGTGGGGGATACTCAGTAAATAATTTTCTTTATAGGCAAAAAAACCCCAGACATTTGTAGAATAATGAATTAGCACATATTTACTGCCAAATCTTAAAATCTGTTGCTTAGCTGATCACTTGATTTTGTATGGATTTATTTAATAAATTATTCTCTATTATAATTATGTAACTTTTTTTTTTTTTTTAGCTAGTAAGTTATCACATTGCTGTGAGAAGATATGATTGATACTGTGGTTCCTTTTTAGGGACAATTGCCATTTGCTGTTGTAGGGAGTATGGATGAGGTGAAAGTCGGAAATAAAATGGTCAAAGCTCGCCAGTACCCTTGGGGTATTGTACAAGGTAAATGAGAAAAATGATGACTAGAAATACATATGTGGCCTAGTGATCACAAGATTGCATTATTTCGGGTTATGACTGGCTGTCAGAGGAGTTGACTATGTACTATTTTAGCCTGAGTCTGTGGGCCAGACTCTCCCCACTCTCTCCTTGTGCCACTGCAGATGGCCTCTCCAGGGTCCCCAACTGTCAGAAGCTGGGGAGCACTGATGAGGCATTTTGACCAAAATTTCAATGTAAAAAGTAGTGTTTAAACATGATACTGAAACTAATTACTACTTCATTGTAGGGCACAATAAACCATCCTGTACATTTATATACTTTTACTATCAAAGTACCTCCAGCTGTTTCCAAAGCAACCCAGTCAGCTAAGTCCACTTGACATTTAGATTATGTCTAGCATTATAGGGAAGTAAGTAATTAGCACTATCTGATTTATTTACTCATGATACAAATTAATGGGGAATGGACCCTATTAGTACTTGTTTGCAAATGTTCCATTTTAAAAATTGACAAATTTTGTAATTAATGAAACATATTGAGAAAATGTAACATTTTTAATGTATAAAAAATATAAAAGTAGTAATTGTACTTAGGACTAATTATATTCAGGACTATTTATTTATAGTTCTCTGGTCACCATAAGCATAGAAGGAGGACCATGAAAGAGTGTGTTCGCTAAATTTGAATAGTGCCTAACAGAGGATCATAAGTGTAATTAAAACGAATTTGATAATTATAGTATGCACAGATGGTATCCTTGAATCTGCAGAATTTACTAGTTTGAAGTTTCAGTGAAGTAATGTTACATACTCTTTTTCAGCACTATGTGAAATGCCCTGAGGATAGTTTGTAAACTGCTAGCAAAGTATTGGTGAAATAGGAAGAGCATATAGTTAACATAATAAATTGCATTTCTTTGCTATTTCCTGTTTATCCATTGGCTACTACATTTAAAGCAAATCTCCTGGTCTTTTAATTAATGTTTCCCATAACACAGTGTGTACAACGCAAGAGTTTCTTCTTTGCTTACTTGTGTAAAATAATCATTTTATTATTTAACTGTTATATGCACATGTGTTTTCATTTATTTGTTTGTTCAATAAGTACTAATTATGTGCCAGGAGATAAAAACCATTGTTGGTTTTTTCTTATTTTTTTCTGGTTAGTGGAAAACGAAAACCACTGTGACTTTGTAAAGCTGCGGGAGATGCTCATCTGCACCAACATGGAGGACCTCCGCGAGCAGACCCACACTCGCCACTACGAGCTTTACAGGCGCTGCAAACTGGAGGAGATGGGCTTCACAGACCTGGGCTCTGAGGACAAGCCTGTCAGGTGAGTGGGGGGCGTTAGGGCTGCGTGGTTTGGTATGTCCAGGATCTGGGGGAATATGTTTTTCAGAAATCGCCCCAAACCGTGAAGTAGAATCATTTGTTAAAGACTGATCATCGTGCTTCTCGAATCACGTGACACCTCCTTGCTTTTAAAAGGTCTTTAAGCCCTTGTCTGACTCGGAAGGAGTTCTGTAGAAGGAAGACTAGATGGCAGAAGTCCCCTGTGTCAATACATGTCGGTGGGAGGACCTGAAGGAAAAAACTTCATCGTTTGGATTTGTTTTGTATTTATATGCGATAGATGAAATTGTAAAAGAAAGAAAAGATAGTTGGAGCGTGAGTCGTTAAATAAATTAAAACAATGTCCGTTGGTTTTTCTGCTGTGAGAGTTTGGAACTGAGTGAAACTTGTAAAGGAGAGTACTTGTAGAGAGGCAGAGATTGGATTGTTTCTCCCAGTATTATAGCATCGTTACAAGAACTGTAGAACTTGAAGACCTTGCTCTATGACAAAGAGTATTAAACGTCATTATAGATTTCCTTGGTAATTTTATGTGGTGCTAGATCTCTGACTTTTTAAAATTAAGACATGTGTACGTGAAACTCTTAATGTACTATAGTAAATCTGATTTGACGTGGCATTCCAGAACAGTTTTTGCATGGAGAAAAGTGTGAGATCCTTGGGAAAAGGCTATTTTAAACTCCGAGACTGAGGATTCCTTTTCTATTGCATTGTTTCATTTCGGCATCTTCCCTGGCTGTTAGCACTTGCTCCAGAGTAAACACAGACAAAGGAGGAAGCACATCAAAATCAGTGCTGCTACTTCCTATGATCTTTTGGAAGCCTTAACTGATAAATTAAGTTGAATGTTTTTTTTTAGAGACAGAGTCTCACTTTATCGCCCTTAATAGAGTACTGTGGCATCACAGCTCACAGCAACCTCCAACTCCTGGGCTTAAGCGATTCTCTTGCCTCAGCCTCCCGAGTGCTGGGACTACAGGCACCTGCCAGAATGGCTGGCTATTTTTTGTTGCAGTTTGGCCGGGGCCAGATTCAAACCCACCACCCTTGGCATATGGGGCCGGTGCCCTACCCACGGAACCATAGGCGCTGCCCCCAAATTAAGTTGAATTTTTAAGCTTTTTAAATCTATGGATTTGATTGTGTTTTAGGTTCTGGTAGCATAGTAAATTATGAGTTGTATGTACCGTCCCACACATCACACCAAATTCAGGCGTGCTGTGCTGTGGTTGTGGGCCAGTCATTCTGGTTAAATGATGTGTTTTTTTTTGTCATTATATTATCTTCATTGAAGATTAATCATTTTGAGTTGACTTCCCCAGTGTTTCCCACAGGAGGTTTCACTTCTCATTTCTTCCAAGTCTCAGGGTAAGTCAGAGGTCTCTGCAGGGAGGAGACGAGGGTCCTGGGTGAGAGGTGCCTCCAAAGGCCTCTTGAAGGAGAGGGGTCGGGGTTGCCTGGTGGATTCAGTGTCAGCCACCTGCAGATGATTAAGAAAGGCAGGTTCAGAATTTACAAAGATAGAGCCTGGAAATCTATATTTTAAAATTTCCAGTTATTCAGCAAGTAATTATTATTTGTCTTCCTTCTGCTGGGCATGCTGCTGGTCACCAAGGATGCCAACACTGTGGAGCCAGACAAGACCTTGTCTTTGTAGAGTCCCTGCGTGGGGGTGGGAGGAGGACGCTCTGGCCCCTTGTGAGGAGGGGTGGCGGTGGTGAGACCACGTTAGGAGCCTGCCTCAGTGGTATAGGCCTGAGAAGGTGGAGACGTGGACAAAGGTGGTGCTATGGAGGCTGAGAAGCATGTCTAGGGTATGTATTTGAGGTTAGAGTCAGTAGGAATCTCTGATGGGTTGTATGGGATGTGAAGGAAAGAGAACTCAAGGATCACTTGAGTCACTGTTTTGACCTGATAAATGGGTGACTTGTGATCTTTACCGATATGAGCAGGATGGGAAGGGGTGGGTTTGGTAATTGACAGGTCTTGGAAACAGTAAATTTAAGCTGCTTATTAAATGTTTATATGAAGAGTTTGGGTAGCTTGTTACATAGATATATTTGGAGCTTAGGGGAAATTTGTTTAGTTTTTTTTTTTTTTTTTCTTTTTTTGAGATAGTCTCACTATGTCACCCTTGGTAGAATGCCATTGTGTCACAGCTCACAGCAATCTCAAATTCTTGGGCTTACGTGATTCTCTTGTCTCAGCCTCCCAAGTAGTTGGGACTACAGGCACCTGTCACAACACCTGGCTATTTTTAGAGATGGGGGGGTCTTGCTCTCGCTCGGGCTGGTCTCGAACTCCTGAGCTCAGGCAATCCACCTGCCTCGGCCTGCCAGAGTGCTAGGATTACAGGCATGAGCCACCACGCCCAGTCATAGCTTAGGGGAAAGTTAAGGCTGGGAGAGTAATTGGGGAGTCAGCAGTGAATAATACTCGGTAAAATGCTAAGTATGTTGTGAATGTTTACTGTTTGCAAGTCTCAGGGCTAAGCGCTAGAGGTTTAACACTGTCTCTGATGGAGTTTACATTCTTGTAGGAGAGGCCCCCAAATTAAACATAGTAAACTACAGCCTATGGGGTGTGTACTGCAAGAGAAGTAGACCATGTACACTGTGGGAAAATTAGGGGAGACTCCTTTGAGGCAGTGACTATTGAGAGCTGCAATAAACTGGGAGATACAGAGCAAGACAGAAGCAGAGGCCAGGAAGACAAAGGGTGAAGGCATCCGTAGACCTGGAAGGAAGTGGGCTCCATGGGGCTGGGGCAGTGGCCTGAGACTGAGAGCAGGGGGCCTCTGGGGAGGACTTGGCCGTTGTCCTAAGGGGAAGGCAGAGTCATTTAGAAGCAGTTATTATATTTACATTTTAAACTTCCCTCTTGGCTTCAATGTGAAGGTATTGAAGGGGTATGCACAGGTGCTTAAGAGAGACCAGATAGGAGAGTATTTCTTAGACTAAAGTGATAACAATGAAAATTAAGAGGGCTGGACATATTTGAGAGATATTTAGAAGGTGAAATCGGAAGAATTTAGCAGTTGTTAGACATAAGCAGGTAAAAAGGACCCTAGAAGGAGACCTCTGGTCTCCCTTCATGGCTAGGTGGATGGTCACTGCATCATCAAGATGGGGGTTGCTAAAGGAGGACCAGCTTTTCCGTTAGGCTGCAGAGGTAGGCACAAGGGAGATGGGAAGCTTGGCGCAGGACCTGTTGACTCTGAGTTTCCTCTGACACATTCAAGTGAGTGTCGATTAAGCACTTAGACTTATCTGTATCTCAGAGGAGAAATGCTGGGCCAAAGGGAAACAAAGAGTCATAGGCATTTAAATGGTTAATTGAAAGTAGGAGTATGGTGGAGACTCCCCTGAGTGAGAAGCGCATCTGGAAAGAAAGGTGCCTCAGCAGCAGCCTGGAGTCTCACTAGCATTTGCCAGCTGGAGGAGCAGGGAGGGGTGGAGGAGGGGGAGGAGAGCCAGCAGGGTGGTGTCTCAGAAGCAGTGAAGAGGGTGTCTGCAGAGAGGGAGCTGGTCTTTACGGTTCCTTGAAAACAACGAAGGCCACTCTGTGTTTAATTGAAAAGGACAGAGGCGCAGGGGAAAGGCTTACAACGGGCAGAAACCTGCTTCATTCCAGCTTTGGGAGCAGACTGAATGAACTGAAACCATTGCCAGCTTTCTTTATTCACTGCTCAGAATTCATAGGTTGGGTAAGGGGTGTCCTGTGGGCCCAACTTAGGTCATGTGCCCATCTCTTATTTGGCAACAGGCATGAACCTAATTATCCCACCAGACTGCATCCCATGGGGAAGAGGTAGCTTCCGAAGAGGAAGCAGGATAATAGAATTAGAGGAGACGGATGGCTGGTGGGCATTCTGGAAGCGTTGGTTGCCCATCACATTCCCTTATGGAGCATTTCTTCAGTTTGAGACGCACCTGCTCACTGACCAGATGAAAAGTGGGAAATGAGAAAGGGAGATTCTTTAGTTTTAGGGTTCAGTTTGGGGGGAGCAGTGACTGGCTGGAAGCTGCTTGCAAAAGATAAGCTAGAGAGGGGGAGCTGGGTCTGTGCTTGCAGGCCTCATCCCTTCCGCCTCTTCTCCTTCAGGGCAGGGACTTCTGAATTTCTGAGCTTCTTGGGTCAAGTTGAGGCAAAATGTCTCTTCTGGTGCTTTCTCATTCCTGAGTAAATGATTTGATAAGCATTCTATGGTTCAATATACCTGATATATTAGGAAGCTTTTATTTTTTATAGTTTCTAAAAGTTACATTCTGTTTTCTGGGGAATGTTACTCACTTAATTTAGTAGTCACTATAATTTGGTTGGCATGTAAGATCTGTTCCTCACTTTATATCTGTTGTAATGCCAGTGTGCTGATTCGGCCAGACGGGAGAGAAACTCAGTGTGGAGGGCAGATGTAACAAGCTTGGTTCAGATCACGGGTGGCCGGTGAGCTAAGTTACGTGGGAGGTCTGCCCTAATTCCTAACAGTCTGGAAGCCAAATTACACATCACAATCTGTGATCCACAATCCGCCACGCAAGGGAAAGGTGTACCTTCATACCCAGGGGAACAAAAGCGGCAGCATGCCAAGCAGCAGTTACACAAGCATGACCTCACTGTGCACGGTTATGGCTACCTAGGAATACATGACACTTTCCCATGGGAAGAAAGCCTAGACAACTCATAGCCAAGGCCATGGGAGAGAAAGCCCAAACACTTTTTCCTGTCTTTACATCGATACAGCAATAAAAAAAGTTACATGAGTCTGTCAGGGTGACCTTTATTTCTCCACACTTCCCAGCTCTCTTCTTTGCCAGACCTTCAGTTTATTTTTCCATTTTCATTTGACTGAATGGTTCTGCTGAGTCATAGTTGGTATCCTAAACTACAACACTGATCAGAGGTCCACTTAAGTAGGTGGCATTATACTCTTACAGTTTTAATTAACTGATCTTAATATTTTTTGTATTAATTATTTAAACCATTTGAAACATGCTGTTATAAAACTTTAAATCCCGATATTTAAAAATTTCAGACTAGCATAACTAATCTCTTTTCCATAATCACCTTTGACATTTCAATACAAAATCACTACCAGTGAAATGTGGGACCTGTAGCTTGGAAAAGATTTCTGTAGTGTTTTAAAGTTGCTTAAGGGTTTGACACAGTAAAATTTTGTGTCCTTGCTGCTCTTAAGAGATAAACAGTTAACTTTTTAAAGTTCACAGTACAGTTTGGAAAAATTCACCAGGCTTTTTAGAACTATATATGAAACACAAACAGGTCTCAAATGAAGGGGCTTAAGGACTTTCCTTGATGACATGAGCATCTGAGAATTTTTTTCTTCCTTTTTGGTTTTCAACTTTGCTTTTGAGATTTACAACTATAGTAGTATTTTAGCATTAAATATTTTCTGGCATTAAATATTCATAATAGCAAGCTACTTTTATGCTCAGAAGAGGGTAGTATAGCAAGAAAATGTTTTCATTTTCATTGAATAAATTTATGATCTTATAAATAATGGCTGCATTAGTTTTACATGACAGATTCATGTAATACAAGTTAGAAACATCCTACAACTTGCCCTTATGAACAGAGACTATTACAGGTAATAGGTAAACTTACCTGTTCCAACTTACATACAAATTCAACTTAAGAACAAACCTACAGAACATATCTTGTTTGTAACCTGGGGACTGCCTCTACTAACTCTATAAACCATTCTCTCCAGATCTTCTAAGAGTTGCTTTACCACTTTTTGAAAGATAATCCAGGTATCTTTTCTTGAAATGGCCTTGTAAATTTTTTTATAGGAGACAGAGTCTCACTCTACTGCCCAGGCTGGTAACAGAGATAAGGGTAAGGGAAGAGTCCAGGATGACTTCAAGACTTAAGACTTCTAGATACAGTGAGTCTAGTTAACAAAGATTGAAAGAGAAAGAGTTTTGGGGTGAAATGAGAATATTTTTTGTGAAAGAGTTGCCACCACAGAAACTTCAAAACTCTAGTGTTCTGTATTAGCTATAATACTGTGGTTTTTATCTCAGGCTATAGGAGATTTCATATTTGGGTTGCTGTTACATATATAAGGCCTAACCTGAGACATAGAGCAGGTCCTTGAATAATGCTGTTCTCATTCAATATTGTTTTCTTACAATGTTGATGACAAAAAGAATTGATTCTCAGCTGGGGCTACTGTCTTTGTAGTCTGCATCTTCTCCCCATGTTTTCTTCAGGTATTCCAGGTTCTTTCCACATCCCAAAGGTGAGCACTCTTGGTGACCTGGAGTGTCTAAACTGTCCCAGTCTCTGTGAGTGTGGGTGCATCCTATGATGGGATGGCCCCTGGCCCAGGCCTGGTCCCTGCATTGTACCCTGATCTGCTGGGGTATGCTCCAGCTTGTCTTCACCCTGCACTAGAATAAGCAGGCTGGAAAATGAATGAATATACATTATTGTAAAATAAAAACTCACTAAGTATACAATAAAATAACAAATGTATAACAATAAATGATGCAGTACAAAAGCACTCAGCAAGCCAGTTTTATTTGTTATTATTTGTTTTTGAACTGCATGGTGGTAGGAGGTATTTCTTACAATTTTTGCTTTACAAATACTTGCTGATTTAACTCGCCACCACTGCAGTTGCCATCCCTTCCTGAGTCACTGAAAGTTGGGTAAATAGTTATCTTACTTTATTAATCTTTCTTATATGTAGGTAAAGCTCACATTTATTTCAGTGTTTAATATTAGAAGTGTTTTGGGTCTTTATTTAGAAGTGTGGTGATGTTTCCATCACCAGATAGGAACTTAATTCTTATTTATATCAGTTACCTGATGGGAAGGCTGGTTGGGAAGCCTGGCTGAGAAGACTGGTTTCATCCCTTCACTTAAAGTTGCAGACTTCAGGAACCTACTGAGGATGTTAAGGGAGGACTTACTATATTTTTGCAAGTTTATTACATCATTTTTTAACAGAAGAATAACACAACTACCTATTTTAGTGTTCAAGAGACTTATGAAGCCAAAAGACATGAATTCCATGGTGAACGTCAGAGGAAGGAAGAGGAAATGAAGCAGATGTTTGTGCAGCGGGTCAAAGAGAAAGAAGCCATATTGAAAGAAGCCGAGAGAGAGGCAAGTGTGCTGGTTTGATGTGATTTCCATTTATTTTTCAGGTATTGTATTAGTTTGGGAGATTTATTCCAAGACTTTAGTCGAGATGCTTTTGTAGCCTACTTGTTATTAAAATGTAGCTATTGTAACATGTTGTCTTTGAATACAGACTTAAAAAATATCATCTGAAATCAAATTTTGGCTTTTGGAGTAAACCTTCCATTAGAAGTGATTTACCAAGAACTTGTACTAGACTAGGTTACCAAGAAGTGTTTTAAATATCTTCACTGTGAGCCATAAGTGTTTTAGCTTTGGCTTGATAAAGCCTTTTTTGAGAGTTGTTGGGACAGTTGTTTGCCTCGAGAGCTGGGAAGGCACTTTTCTTTGCGTTTGAACTCAGCCTTTCTGAATGCAGTTGGATGGACTCTAAGACCATCCTGATAACCCTGGCACAGAAAGTATCACCAATGAACTTCCATAGTTTTGTTTGGTTCAAGTTCTTCAGCAGCGGTTTTAGTTTCGAGGTAAACTATGTTCTATAAACCTATGGCACTAATTGCAATAGCGATTTTGAAATAAATAGCCACATTTTGAATGAAGGTCATTTTGCTGCAAAAGGGAATTGTAACAGAAGACAGAAATGTTAATATAAAGAAACTGGATAATATGAGAGTTCCTGAAGAGTCATCTGTGATTAAATTTTACACATTTATTATTTTAAGTATACTTGTGTTTGCTATTTAAATGAACCCTACAAGACATGGTTTTGTAAAAGTAGTAATCTACTAATTATTTATAATGTGAATTGTGATGAAAAAAATTCTGTTAAAAAAGTTCAAACAGCAGAAAAGTTGAAAATATAGGGTCTTGTGTTCTTCCACACACGTGAGAAAATTAATAGGAATGCTATAACCTTACCTAGTCTCCAGTTTGTATTCATATTTTTCCAGTTGCCTCAAGATGGTCTTCTCCTTCATTATTCCTTTTTTGTTTGGTGATTTTTCTGTTCTTTTTTTGAACTAGGATTCGATCACAGATCATATATTGCATTTGGATGTTGTGCTTGTTTAGTTTCCTTCTTTTCATTTAGTTTTTAAAATAGCTGTATTATGACAAAATATACATAAAATTTGTAATTTGAACCATTTTTAAAGATAACTCTTCAGAGGCATTAATTACATTCACAGTGTGGTACAATCATCACCACTGTCTATTTCCAAAACATTTTAATCATTTCAAAGAGAAACGCTGCAGCCATTAATAACTCCACATTTCTCTTTCCTCAGCCCCTAGTCATCTATAATCTATTCGTCATCATTATGAATTTGCCTATTCTATGTATTTCTTTTTTTTTGTAGAGACAGAGTCTCACTCTATGGCCCTCGTTATAGTGCCATGGCGTCACACAGCTCACAGCAACCTCCTAACTCCTGGGCTTAGGCGATTCTCTTGCCTCAGCCTCCCGAGCAGCTGGGACTACAGGCGCCCACCACAATGCCCGGCTATTTTTCTGTTTTGCAGTTCAGCTGAGGCCGGATTTGAACCCTCCACCTTTGGTATATGGGGCCGGCGCCCTACTCGATGAGCCACAGGCGCCGCCCTCTATGTATTTCTTTGTTTCTTTCTTTTTAAGACAGTTTCACTCTGTTACCCTGGGTAGAGTGCCATGGTGTCATAGCTCAGAGCCACCTTAAACTCTTGGGCTCAAGCAGTCCTCCTGCCTCAGCCTCCCCAGTACCTGGGAGTACAGGCACCTGCCACAACACCAGGCTAGTTTTTCTATTTTTAGTAGAGATGTGGTCTTGTTCTTGCTCAGGCTGGTGTCCATCTCCTGAGCTCAAGCAATTCAGCCACCTTGGTCTCTCAGTGTGCTAGGATTACAGGCATGAGCCACTGCACTCGGCCTTAGTTTCTTCTTTTTTGTTCAAGAACAGTTCCTAATTTGGAGTTATTTTTAAATATAAATGTTATGGAGGAAGTTGTGACGAGTATGAAAGAAGAATGATGATTTTTCTTTTAATTGTTAGATTCATTTTTAAGGCCATAGTAGAGTAAAACTTTTTTAGAAGTTTCTCTCTCCTGTGTCATGATTCTTAGTTTTATCAATGAGAAGAAAGAGAATAGAAGTGGTTTACAGTTAATTTTTTATTTTTAAAATCCCACATAAGAATATTTTACTCATTTGTGTATGTATTATTTAAAAGGAGAATTCAGTTTTAAAAAGGAGAATTTAGGGAGGCCAAATGGTTGGGGAGAAAAAGATAAATATATTTGACAGTTGATGGTTTATAGATTTTGTTTATTTTTTATGGTTCAAGTGCTTTTTTTTGTTAAGAGTGTGTATTAAATGATGAAACTAATTTAAAGCCATGGCACCAACCACCAAACTCGCAAGAGTTTTTTTTTTTTTAAGAGACAGAGTCTCACTTTTTCACCCTTGGTAGAGTGCCGTGGCGTCACAGCTCACAGCAGCCTCCAACTCCTGGGCTTAGGTGATTCTCTTGCCTCAGCCTCCCGAGTAGCTGGGACCACAGGTGCCCGCTACAATGCTTGGCTATTTTTTGTTGCATTTTGGCTGGGGCTGGGTTTGAGCCTGCCACTCTTGGTATATAGGCCAGTGCCCTACTCGCTGAGCCACAGGCACTGCCTGAAAGTCACAAGAGTTCTAACCTTTTAAGTATATAGCTTTAGAGGCAGTAGATTTCAGGGACCTGGTGAGCTAATATCATAGGGCACCTCGTGACCAGTTTCATTCTGTGACGCTAGCACTGGTTCTGCTCAGAGCCCAGTTGACCTGGTGAAGGGCATCCAGTCCCTGAGCACTGCTGGACCGAGGCGACTACAATTTGTGATGTTGATTAAGATGGTTGTAGGGGGGAGTGGAGGCTCATTTGTAATTCTACTGAAACAACAGGTAGGTATAAACCAGGCCTTTTCTAGGTAAATTGGGGCAGTTAGTCACCTAAAATGTCACTTGGCTGCTGACAATTTGAAGTTATTTTTAACCATAAGATATTGGCAGTCACTAATAAAAGGATACCACCCAAAACATATTTGATTCTGTATTAGAGGACTGTGTTATTTAAACTATCTTTGCCAATATTGTTATGAAATGAATACCCCTTAATTTAACTTTTGTATAAATCTGGGTTTTTATACTTTGTTAACTTAGTAAAATGCTGTGCAGTTAGATGATAGTATGTGAACATTCTATGACTAGAGAGACACACAGAATGAATGAGGTCTCCAGATATTGTCGACATCTTATGTTCTGTATATCTTCATTGAGATAATTCCAGATGAACTAATGAGGCATGTTACGTAGTATCTGTGACACAGATTTCTCATATGCCATAAGCCTTCCCCACTACAAGAGTTTATCCCTCCAATTATATGACCATCATCAAGGTATTACTATTTCCCAATTTTATATGTCAGTCTATTTCTTGGTATAATTTTTTTCATTTAACATACCCTTCTTAGTTCCAGAATGTATTTTGGAAAATTTATAATAAAAACGTGCAGCTACATTGCAACTACAAATGCGAGGAAACCAGGAGCTTTATAATTCAGGGTAAGAAAGGGCTTGCACAGATGAGCAACTGAGAGCCTTGGGTAGAGTGCTATGGCATCACAGCTCACAGCAACCTCCAACTCTTGGGCTCAAGCGATTCTCCTGCCTCCGCCTCCCAGGTAGCTGGGACTACAGGCACCTGCCGCAATGCCTGGCTATTTTTTGGTTGTAGCCATCGTTGTTTGGCGGGCCCAGGCTGGATTCGAACCTGCCAGCTCTGGTGTATGTGGCTGGCACCTTAGCTGCTTGAGCCACAGGTGCCAAGCTGGTTGAGGGAACTTTTATGTGAACACATGTGCTGGACTCTGACTTCTAGGCAGGAAAAGGCAAAAAGGGACCACAGTGAGCACAGAGCAACTAGCTCAATAATAGAGAAATGTTTTCTGTAGCGTTCGTTTCTAATTTCTACAAACAGATACTTTTAAAAGGACCATTAAGTAACGAAACATATACTGTTCTCAGAAGGTGTGTTTACAGATGATACAGCCATTGTATAGCGGTTCTGCCTCATGCTTAGTTTCACCTGCTGAGGTTTCAGTTATACATGGTCCAAAATATGATATAATATTTTGAGAGAGAGAGACCACATTCACATAACTTTTATCCAGTACATTGTTATAATTGTTCTATTTCATTATTAGTTTTTGTTGATCTCTTACTGTGCCTAATTTATAAATTAAATTTTATCATAGATACGTATATTTAGAAAAAAAAATAGTATATATAGGTTTGGTACCGTCTGAGATTTTAGGCATCCATAGGGAGTCTTGGAATGCATTCCCTGTGGATAAGGGGAGACTACGGTACCATATTGGCAACGTAAACTAAGAGAATTGGTGACTAATTATCAACAACTCAGAAGATCTCTTACTTTAAATCTTTTGAATATTTGAAAACATGTTTGAATTAACTGCCTGCCGTAGGGAATAATGGAGCCAAGAATGAATGGAATAGATGATTGCTCTCAATAGCTGCAAAATGCACCATGTGAGTAATAGTCACATTCATACCCTTTTCCCCATCCCTCCCTTTTAAATATTTTGCTCTTTGAACTTTTCCTGGAACTTTTAGTCCACCTCCTGAATGATGTATTCTTTAATGATACTTCAGTCTGCATATCCCTGTCCCCTTATGCTCCCTTCCAGGCCTCACCACCCCCCCCATTCCTCTGCTACTCTTTACGGGTGCTCGCTCTCTTTCCCCCCCGCTCCTTTTTTTTTAGTGTCACTTATTTGAATGACAGTTAAGGGAGGCCCACCCTTTAAAACACACACACACACACACACCTTTTTTTAAAGCAGAAACCATTTAAATAAGCAAATGCTAAGGAACTATTGCCTCTCTGAAATGGCATCTGTAATAAAAGCATTATAGAAAGGCCTTACTTTATCGTCTATTTCAACCTTGTCTCCCTTTGAATACTAATCCTATCAGAGACTCATTGGCTCAGAGGACAACTTATTACATATTTGGAACATGTTATTATGAGAGCGTATTAAACTGGAGTTTAGTTTCTACCTTGAGCCTCTGATTTTTAATGAAGTATTTTCTCAACTATTGTATGCCATCTTTTCTAGATACTAGGTCCTTGTTTGGGAGGGGTGTCTTTTTGTTTTTGAGAAGAGAGGAAGCAAAATTTATTACTTTGCCTGTAAAGGAGGAAAAATGGTGGACTATTCCTGATTCCAAAGGAGGAAAAATAGTGGACCATTCCTGATTCCAGTCTTTCCTGCACATTAGCAGAAACATGAAGCTTTTAAAAGGGAGGGACTTTCGTCATTCATCCACAATTATGCCTCATTTCTAATACACAAAACTGTGACCTATGGTCACTCTGGAGGCCTATTTGCAGCTTGCACCTGCCTCAAGCCCCCCCTTCTGTAGCCAAAGAAGAAAAAACACACCCTTACCTCTTACCACCGCCCAAGGCTGGGAGACTTCGGGGATCCAGATTTCAGTTTCCAAAAAGAGTAGGGAAGTTTTAAAGAGTCAGAAAATATCAGGCATTTCTTCTGTTCCATATTCCCCACTCTGGGTTTACCCTTCCATATCATCGGAGGAGGGCGACGTTGTTTCCAGTACGTACACAGAATTAGAGTGTTATTTTAGGTGGAAGGTTTACACCTATGCGTACATGTCATTGTAACACTACGGGAGTATATTTACAACAACAGATTACCAGGTGAAATAGTCAAAGACAACAACTGTGCCACTGAGGACTAACAGGGCAATAGGGACTGTTGTCTTGTACACAGTGTCTGGCGCAGGGCTGGGCTGGAAGGAAACGGGCCACTGAGCACAGAGCCAGTGGTTGCACCCCGCAGGTGATCTGAGAGACTGTCTTCTTAGGTCCTTGTGTTTTATATGAATATTAGGTTGCTGCCTAAACCGAAATACTGTATTAATCTCAGGGTTATCTGACCAGACCAGAGGACCAAAAAAATAGTTATCTTTTTTGATATAGATTCCAGATGCTGTGCTGGCGTTGTTGGCAGGCACGGCATGATACACATGGAGCCTGTGTAGGTCCATACCTTTTTTCCCCCCTCAAGGTGAGCCACAGTTAAACCAGGCCCACTTACTTTGTTCCTTGTATCTGGACTCTAAACACGCATGATGTATAATTTCATGTGTGTTTCATCTCATTACTAATTCTTGCACATCTTTCAGAATTCTTCCGTGAGCAGCACTGAATGAATGCTGTGCTAAGGTGCTGGGGATATAAAGATGAGAAGCACATGTTACCAGACAAAGACGGACTTAGGCGCCTGTCACTGTCAGACAATATGCAGAGACGGGGTTTAGGTCCAACCATCTTTATTTGTCAGAAGGCCAGCAGTGCTGGAGAACACAGAGAGTTGCTTCTGAATTCTGTTCTGCCTCAGTTACAATATAATGAAATACAAGGAAACCAACCTAGAACGTTTTAACTTTATCTGATAGGAAGTAACATCAATGTGGTCTCCATTCTAATAATGCAAAATGTTTAAACAACAGAAAGGGGAGGCGATGCCTGTTGCTCAGTGGGTAGGGCACTAGCCCCATATATTGAGGGTGGCGGGTTCAAACCCAGCCCTGGCCAAACTGCAACAAAAAAATAGCTGGGTGTTGTGGCGGGCGCCTGTAGTCCCAGCTACTCGGGAGGCTGAGGCAAGAGAATCGCCCAAGCCCTGGAGTTGGAGGTTGCTGTGAGCTGTGATGCCACAGCTCTCTACTAAGGGCAATAAAGTGAGACTCTGTCTCTAAAAAAAAAAATTAAAAAAAAAAACCAGAATGGTGAATTTTACTTTAACAAAATATATAAGAGAATCATCAGAGAAAACATCGTATCATCAAAGTAATCTTTTCTCTACCAAAATCACAACACCTCTTATCTGTGTGTGACTACTTCATTAGAGTTTCCTGAGATAAACACCCTTCCAAATCATGATGAAATCTTAACTAGATAATCATGGATGGTGTGTGGGGAAGGCTGAGCAGACTAAGGCCGCTGTACTGCTTCTGCTTAGCTTCTCAGACTCCATCTTGCAGGCTGCTTTTCTGGCTTTACACGTAGCTCCAAAGGGACCCTGTGGGGGTGGGGTGCTGCTCACACAGAACCTCTGGCACGTGTGTGGGGGCTTTGGTAATGGCTGTGGTTGTGCTGGCAAGGTCTTAGCTACCACCAGCAGCTGTTGGAGGGATCCTTCTTATTTGTATTAACAACAATAACCGATATTTACTGAATGCTTACTCAATGCCAGGCGTCAATCATGATAAGAATGTTAAATACATTATCTTTTCTTCCCTTTCTATTTTGGTTTTCTTAATTTTTTCTTATTTTTCTTAAATATTTTCTTAATTTTTTCTTTTTTTAAGCTTTTGTTTCTAGAGGTTTATATCCTTGACAGCTTTGAAAAATATGCCTTCTGTGATCCGTAGAGGACATTCCTTAAATTGGGGAACAAAATAAAGTCAAACACAGGCCTGCCTGCCTCTAAGTTGACATCCAAGATGACGTTGTTCCCTCTCCTATGGTTTATCAAAATGATTTTCAGTCCCAAGGAAATGAGATTTTACTGAATTGTGTCCTTTAGATATTTGTTTTACTTTTGGTTTTTTCAGTTAACAAAAGAAATCTCATGATATAATGCTACAAACTTTTGCAAAACTTATTTTAATGGCCGTGTAGGGCAAGAACAACTCCCAGAGATTCTTAGTTGGAATGAGCGCTGTATTTGCCTTGTTCTTAGATTGAACAGAAGTTTATTAACATGTGTATTTCACATGTACACGGGAGGCACAGAGAGTGAGTGTTTCTCAAGAGGTGACTTTGAATTCCAGCTTATATAGCAACTTCAACAAAGAGCAGTAAACTTTTTAGAGTGACAAGACAAAGGAAAAAGATTTTTTAGTCTCTAGGGATAGCAACACAGTAAGGGAAATATTAATAACTAGCAGATAATGGCTAGTGAAGGGAAGATTCCTCTGGTACCATCCTAGGCCCAAAAGGGTCTAAAGTTTTCTTTGGTGGTTGATGGTGGTTAATCTTTATCCTCCCAGGCATGGGGAGAGCAGGGAAGGGAACCCGTTAGTCTCTGTAAAGCATGTCTTGCCTTTAGGCAGAGGGAGGGAAGGCCCAGGGCTCTCTGCCTCTGCTGCTTACTTGCCTGCAGCTCTAGAGACCTGCATGTTTGGTGCGGCACATTCTGGCCTCCCACAGCTGCACTGAATGTTTTTAGCTGAAACTTATTTTTTGACTTTATCTTTGTGGGATACTAAGGATGTTTTCCCCATTATAGTGCAAATTCTACTGCAGCGAGTATTTTTATATAAAGATTTCTCTGAATTTAGAATTTTAGATTTTAATAGGTTGAATGACTGTGGAAAAATATAATGCACGCTTATGTAAATTGACAGTTGACACTTGCTTTCTAGTGAGGTATACCAGTACAGTTTTTAATAATTGTTTGGTACATATTATCTTTATATGG
Organism: Perodicticus potto; assembly: GCA_963574655.1. NCBI lineage: Eukaryota > Metazoa > Chordata > Mammalia > Primates > Lorisidae > Perodicticus > Perodicticus potto. The sequence continues at coordinate 2,112 of CAUYRH010059882.1, read as the reverse complement.
AAAATAGGGTTTTTTTTTTCCATTTGATACTTTCTTCTGTACTTTGTGTCTCTTATTTTTATTGACCACAGATTTGAGAAACTTTATGTAAGAGGCTTTTGTAGGGAAAGAGAAAACAAAAACTCAAGAAAAGGGTCAAATGTTTTAAAAACAGTTTTTTTCATGAAGCTGTGGTTTTTATTATGTTGGGTTCAGGCATTTTTTGCATGGGAACTCATTTAAAATTAAAGTTACCGAGGCGGTTTGATATGTAAACTTTGATTTGAAGCCTGAACTTTGGGGACCGTAGACGGTGTGGACTGGGAGGCGGGGCTGCCCGAGAGCGTCCCTGCGCGTGTGCTGCCGCGCTGTGTCAGGAGCCGGCATTGCACTTGTGTTTCCAGCTGCAGGCCAAATTCGAGCACCTTAAAAGAGTTCACCAAGAAGAGAGAATGAAACTTGAAGAGAAGAGAAAATGTTTGGATGAAGAAATAGTTGCTTTCTCGAAAAGGAAAGCTACCTCTGAGATATTCCAGAGCCAGTCCTTTCTGCCAACCTGTAGCAACCTGAGGAAAGACAAGGACCGCAAGAGGTAAGTGTCCCCACCCACCCGGCCCGCAGCCCTGCTCGTCTGCCTCCGGGCCCCGTTGGATCCCTTGCTCCTGGTCGCCTCTCGCACCTAAATGCCACTTCCTGGAAAGCAGAGGCCTGTCCCTCTCAATTCCCTACAGCTTCCCTAGCCCCTAAGCAGCACCTGCACAGGTTACAAGCCCAGTAAATATTTGCCACAGTGAATGAATAAGTGAACAGAATGAAAATACACAGCAGTGTAAAAAGGGTCAGTTAGCTGGGGAAAGAAATTGGCTGTTCTTACTTTGTAGCTCAGCCCTGGCCTAGTACACAGCTGATGACTGCTGACCTCCTGTGAATTACTTTGACTTTCATGCATAATGGAAGCTGTGCACTTTGTTGGGGAATCATAGACATAAAACAGTGGTTCTCAACCTTCCTAATGCCGTGATGTATTTTCATTGTTACAAAGGGGCTGAGACCCACAGGTTGAGAACCGCTGACATAAAATATAGCATTTTATTTTAAAAAAAACCCTAATTCTTAGGCTCGCTTTTTTAAAAAACAAATTCTACTGATATTGATTTTGTGAGAATTTTTATTTTAATAAGGGGACCAGGCTATCGATTCGAACTCCTGTGCATTGATGTCAGAGCTTGTGAAACCAATGGTGGACGTAAAGATGCAGAGAAAGGTAGAGAGGGCCACAGTGCAAAGGGTGGCCATGAATAGCCCTGGATGGTAATCTCAAGGCTTGTAGGTTGGGGTATGTGTTAAAATCAGTTACCAAAGTTTTAGAAATTAAGTTTGTTTTTCCTTTTTGATAATTTCCTTTGTCTTTTGTGCTCCTCATTTTTTTCTCCCACTGAAAATGTCTTTGTCAGTTTTAACTATTTGTTGCTGAAATTCACCATGACCTGTTCTGTTCAGAATGGGCCTCTGTGGGGCCCTTCCTGGCTACCTCTGTGTTAGCCGCACCATGTTTTCCCGTGTCCCTCACAGGGCAGCCCTTCTTCTGGTTTAATTTTCTCACTACATAGATTTCATACTCAGCCTTTTCAGACTATTAACAACTCTAGAATATTTAGGAAAATGTAAGGTTGGCTCATGGTGACTTTCTATTTGTTAAATGTAGAGAAGTAAATCCACAGATTTGGGTGGATTTCTCTGGCCTTATAAGTTTTATAGTTTCTTTGAGGAAAAAAGAATGAATTCTTTTAATGTAAAGTGTACAGGGGCAGGGATCTTTATTTTGTACATTGATGTATCCATCCCTACAGCCTAGACCGGTGGCTGGTACATAGTAGGCATGCAATTATTTGTCAAAAAATAAATATGATAGTATAATAGCTATGTTTTATTAAAGCATCAAATTTCAAAAGATAAACCTCCTAGTAAAAATATAATTTATAACTGGTTTTCTTTTTTTTTTTTGAGACCGAGCCTCAAGCTGTCACCCTGGGTAGAGTGCTGTGGCTTCACAGCTCACAGCAACCTCCAATTCCTGGGCTCAAGGGAGTCTCCTGCCTCCGCCTCCCAAGTAGCTGGGACCACAGGCGCCCG
>CAUYRH010059880.1:0-15564 GCA_963574655.1 Perodicticus potto | reverse complement strand
AGTACCCTACTAAGATGCACCGTAGGTGTGATCCCACCAATTACCCTCCCTCCACCTAGCCTCCCCCTCCCCTCCCCTCCCTTTCCTTTTTCCCTGTATTCTTGTGCTATAATTGGGTTTTAGCCTTCATATGAAAGCTATTTAGCAAAGTATCTCAAGAATGGAAGAAAAAGTATCCAATGTATTCTTCCTTTTTCTTGTCTTGCCTCTCATTGGCCCAGTGTCCTGATACTAGCCAAGGAAGAAAAGCCATCTTTAGATTCAGAAGCAGAGTAAGCTCATTCGGTTCCCACTGATGAAAGTTACCGGGCCACTTAGCGTGATGATTCTAACTGACGTAAGTTGAAGTTTGACCTGTTCAAGTGTAAGCACATTATCAGTAGAGAATGAAAGTGAAGAGTTTGTTGCTCATCTCCCTGGGGTAGACAATCCTGTTCAGAGTGACTGTAAATCAACTCTTCTGTTTCAAGAAGAAATATTGACTTTGAAGATTCTTTCTCAGTAAAATCAACGTGTATCACCATTTAATATCTTCATGCAGATTTATCCCTGATTCATCTTACACTTCTTCTGTCATCTGTTTAGTTCACCTTCTCCTTCCATGATTTTAGCAATAATGATCTCTGTGCCTAACAAAGGATCCAAAAAGGAGTTTGTCGCTGTGTTATCTCAGATACCCCATAAAAATAAGAAAATGAAGTTGATGGAATAAGACTCTAAGAAGAGTCAGGTTTCTAAAAAAAAGATTCCCACCTTTCTCCTAGTTTGCCTAAGCAAATGAGATGGGGGGTGGGATTTGGGCTTTCATTTCTTTATTTATTTTTGTCTTCTCTGGATCCTGAAAATAGCAGGGTAGTGAGTGTTTTTAGGTACACACAGATTCTTTAACTACATTCTTGCTCTTTCTTAGGTTATTCTGCTTGGCGACTTCCTGCTTAGATGTTGTTTCTGTGTACCGGATTTTAAAGCCAGGTTATTCTTTTGCCACACTCTTCTGTGAAGGGAGGATGTAATATTCAGTTTCACGCTTTTCATACGTTAGGGTTACTACGACTCTGAGGCACCTGAATATTATTCCAACTTTCGTAATATTTCGTGTTCTGTCTTAGCCTTACAGAATAAGGGGTTAGTTATTTGTTTCTAAAATTATTTATTCTGAAAGAACAGAAGCTTATGTATGTGACCTTATATATATTACTTCTAATACAGAAATCAATCTCTGTGCCTTTTCCATACAGTCTACTCATGCCTGGATGACATGTCTCATTAAGACTAGGAGGGTGCTTGGGCGGTGCCCTAACTCAGTGGGTAGGACGTCAATCATATACACAGAGGTTGGCGGGTGGAACCCAGCCCAGGCCAGCTAAAACAACAGTGACAACTGCAACAAAAAAATAATCAGGCATTGTGGCAGGTGCCTGTAGTCCCAGCTATTTGGGAGGCTGAGGCAAGAGAATCACTGGAGCCCAAGAATTTGAGGTTGCTGTGAGCTGTGACACCACAGCACTCTACCCAGGGTGACAGTTTGAGACTCTCCCTCAAAAAAAAAAAAAAAAAAAAAAAAAAGAATAGCAGGGAAAAGTGTTCTGAAGGTTCTCGCCTCACACTGGAGCTATTTTAATCTGTAGATGTTCTTTTTCCACCAAGTTCCGCAGTGATGGGCTGGTAGGAGGTGTCCAAGGAAGGGAAGGAAGAGGGTGTGTGGATAGTTTGCAAAGTCCTTGCTGTCCCAGGACTTAAAATCTAAATAAAGTGGGCTTTCAGATCAGGCCCTATTTTGAAAGGGGAAAAAAATAATTCTTTTACAGATGAAACAGATGCCAGATGGAAACTACTCTGTGACTTTCTCCAAACAGGTCTGCAGCTGTTACTTCTGCCATAACTTTTTCCAGTGAAATTTTTAGGCTCCACCTGTTGATTGGCATGATGGCATTTTGCTTCCATCCCCCACTCTGACCCCTTCCCCTCTTTAATTTCCCCTGGAAAAGAGAGCAGCCAGTACTATTGGGAAGTATACCCATACTGACAGCCCTGAACACACTTCTGTTATATCTGTTGGAGATGGAAAAAAAAAAAAAAAAAGGAAAGAAAAGAAAGGGACATTGCTTTGGGTGCTGGGAGAGAAGGTTTACTTCCTTCTCTTGGTCAACTGGGACCCACTCCTCATGGGGCTGAGGAAAGCAGCAGGAAGTAAACCCCTTGCCCCTCCTGGCTATTTCCTTGAGTTACTGTTTTAAAACTATTTTTCAGGGCTTAACTTAACTTCAGGGGCTGGGTAATAACCACCATTTAGGTATAACAGAAATAAATGTGGAATATCAAGTTAGAACAAAACAGGGAAACACAAGATTATAACCTGATCCCAACTGCACGGGGAAGATTTTCTTTAACTGAGATTGACTTTAAGGAAGAAAGAAGAGAAGGGGAAGTCTTTTCAGTAAGAGAAAAGAATTATTTTTCTCTGGTTTAGACACATGGCTGCAGTCACTGGCTTAATATCTCTGGGCATGGTTGCTTTTGTCTAAGATAATTAGTTCTATCGACACAGAATTTGACATTCAGAAATGATCTTCTAATAGATTGCTGAGCATCTGCTATCACTGGAATAGAAGACAGTACGGAAAGATACAGAAGTGGCAGATAACACCTTGGAAACTAGCATACAATAAAGTTAATTAAAACTCATTCGAATATTGGGTATAAATTATATAACACTGCAAAGACTCTGCGTCCAGCCTGCAAGTTGTTGAACGTTTTTAATGATAAATGTCACTGAGGTGTCTCTGGTTAATGCCGTCTTTTGAATTGAAATTTCAACTTTGTAATGATTCTCAAATTTTCCAACATTGCCTCCAAATCCTTCTCCCCTAGGTGAACGATCTCACTTCTCAAAGTAGAAGCCACAATGTGGGAGACCTCTCATCTTCTCTACATACTCCATGTAAGTCCTAATACTGCTGGAACTTTCCTGTGCCATCCTCAGCCCCTTCTTCCTTCTGAGAAATAAAAGAGCTGATCTTTACATGCATTTGGTATCTTACTGACCTCTCACTTTCCTAATAACTGAACTTTATCAGTTCTCTCTCTCTGTTGTGTGATCCATCTCTCTGTCAACTGACTCATTCACATCTGCTTTTACGCATTATCATCTTTCTACTAACAACAACAACAAAACTGCAACCTAACATTACCTTCTAGCTGCCCCACATTATCTTTTTCACACTCAGAATGGGGCATTTTAACCAATTGGTCCTGTCTTTCTCCTTGTATAAGTGTTGTGTGTGTGTGGTTGTGTTAATGTACACAGGCAGACCCTGGCTTAAAAACCACACAGGCTGTGTAGGTTTCATCTTCAGTTGAATTTGTGTGTATTTTGGAACAGGTACACTTACCTGTTACCTACAGGTAATCGCCTCTGTTCTTAAGAAGCAAGTCCTACATCAGTCAGATGTTTTGTAACTTGGAGATTTACTGTTAGAACCTCTATTCATAAGTGTGAATTATATGTAAGTTGGATGTTTGTGACTTGGAGATTTACTGTTAGAGCCTCCATTCATAAGTGTGAATTATATGTGAGTTGGATGTTTGTAACTTGGGGACTGCCTGTATTATGAGAGACATTTATGTTAATATCTTGTTCACTCTCCATTTCTTACTAAGAGCTTCTCAGGGGAGAAAGGATGAGTTCAGGAGAAGGAACATGGCGTGGTAGACTCAGCTCCAAATAGAACAGGAGAGCTCTTACCACCTCCACAGAGAAAAGCATGGCAGGAATAAATGCTCTCAAAGCCCAGAATATTCAGAAAGTGAGGACAGTCAGGAATCCACATGCCAGAAATATTGGTCTTCACCAGACTCAAGGGATGAAAGCTGCAGACACACCCCTCGCTGACTTTACATGCCCGCCTACAGGGATCCATGAGGACTGTTTTCCCCAGCAAAGCTGACTGTGGGGAGACAGTAAGCCTTTGCCTCAAGCTCTAGTCTACATAGAAAAAGATGGAACACCAGCCCTGTGGCGCATGGGGTAAAACAAGTTCTGTGTCCCTAGAGGGGCAACATTCAATGCAGGATCTAGGACACTAGAAAGATGGTTTAAAGGGAAAGGTGGAAAACGCAAAGCTCAGATGAAACCTGTTGTCTGGGGAAGCCTAAAGTGCTAACCAGCGTTCTCGATTTGGGTGACTACCTTCCAAATCTGTACTTCCGTTTTCATATGAATAAACAGGGTTGATAGTGATAAAGCCTTCCTTGTACGGTCATTACTAAACATACACAGCACAGTACTATCTGCCACTGATGAAATTCTAGCTATTATTTTATATAATTGCTCCCATAAGCAAAGAAGCTGTGTGCATGGACTAATTTTTATCACCAGTTTCCCGCACACAAACGTGTGGGGTGCCATAATTAAGAGATGCATGAAAGATTTCTTGCAGTGGGTTTAATCCCAACTCACGAAATGGGCTCATTGTCGTTGCCTGACTTAATCTTGGGATAACCTGGAGAAACGGAAATAAGATATTTTTTTCTCTGTACCTCAAACTCAAAGTCTCTTCTAAGATGTTTGACTAGGGGAGTCTAAGAAGAAATATTAATACTGCGGCTTTGGAATGTTGTTGCGTTGTCAGCTGCAGGACTTAGAGGCAAGCTTGCTGTTTCCATTGTGTGAAGTTGCAGTTGGTGCTGTTAAAGTCATCTCTGATTGACTTAGCCCTGAGTTAGCATCTGCAGCGCTGAAGGGTCTGGGTTCATTCCTTGCAGAGAGATGCTGTGTGGTGGCTGCTAAATATACTGTCCGACTGAGGTAAATTATATTCCCATTGAAGTAAAACATTCCGGCTAAGACTGGCCATAATAAGAAGGTTTTTAGTCTAACTTAATTCATTCAGACACTTACCTGTGAGTTGTGGACTTTATATACCATTTGAGCCTTTCTGTATCGCTGTGGACGTTGAAGTGAACAGGAGTTCATGTTGAAATTTTTGAATTCTTTTCGTGGATGTTTTATATTTTGCTTCCCTGTTCTACCATTTAATTTTATTCCATAACCCCCCTTGAGCTCTAGATGATATATCTGCAACTAACTTGGAATGGAATGAAAACAGGGAGTGATTTTTATCCATAAAACAACTCCTAGAAGTCAATAAGGAAAACTGAAGACCCAAGAGAATAAATAAATTGTGGTACGTGTACACCGTGGAATATTATGCTGCCTTAAAAAAGATGGAGACTTTACTCCTTTCGTGTTTACATGAATGAAGCTGGAACATATTCTTCTTAGCAAAGATCTCAAGAATGGAAGAGAAAATGTCCAATGTACTCAGCTCTACTATGAAACCAGTTTATAAGCACCCACACTTCCATATGAAAGCTATAACCCAACAATAGCCCAAGAAGAAGGGGAAAGAGGAGAGGGGAGGGAGGGGGAGGGTAGGTGGAGGGAGAGTGGGGCCACACCTATGTTGCATTTTACAAGGGTACAAGTTAAACCTTCTAAGTGTCTTAACACAATAACTAAGAAAATGCAGGGAAGGCTATGTTAACCAGTTTGATGAAAATATTTCAAATTGTATATAAAACCAACACATTGTGCCCCATAATTGCACGAATGTACACAGATATGATTTAATTGAAAAAAGAAGATATTAAATGGTAAATATACACGCAAAAGGAATTTACCTGTATTAGACATGTGGGAAATATAAATAAAAACTCTAAATAAGGAATCATTACAGAATATCTAAAATTGAAGAGAAGATTTTTGATACCAACTTTCAAGTAGAATGTAGAACAACTGGTAGGAATCATACATCACTTTTTGCAAGTAAATTGGGTACAACCGGGTTGAACGACTATTTGGAAGTATCTATTAAAGCTAATAGAGCCCTAAGGACCCGTATGATCTGACAGTTTCATCTCTAGGTACTAACAACACAAATATGGGCATACGTTCTCCAAAAGATGCTATAAGGATCCTCATAGCAACAATATTTGGAATAGCTCCAAACTAGAAAGAACATAACAAATATTTTTTTAACTGATCAAACAACATGTATTTTTTTAACCAAAACTGATTACTTTATTCTTAAAAAAAACATAAAAGGAAATGTCCAGTTTCAAAAGCAAACACACCACTGATCTACCCTCATATCTTTCTCAGGATTTGCAGCAGTCTGGCTAGAACACCACGTAGATTTGTCTGCCAGCTTCAAACATAGACATCGGTGTTCAAACTTAAAAATGCCACTTGAGTTATGACTACATAAACACTTTAGATGAAATTCTAAGTGATCCCAACTACGACAGATTTTGAATTTTAGGAAATAGGGATGACTTAAACATCAAATAGACGATCAACCACCACTGCAGAACCGCCGTAGCTAATGCCGCAAAGCCGATTTATTCTTCAAGCTCTATTTGAGAAAATCAGCGAGCCAGCAATGACTGATCTCATTCTTTCTTCACTAGCACATAAGAAGTTCAACTTGGGAGAAGCGAGGAGTCTTTACAGGGGCACAAAGAACTGGTCTTCAACACAGAAGGGTTTAGGAGACTTCCTTATCTTGTCTTTTTCAACCTCTGTGAAGATTAGTCCAAAGCATAGCATGAGTGTCTCTGAGCCAGCATCTGTCCCTCTGTTCTTTCAGCCTCTGCAAATGTCTCACTCTCAAGCTTTCCACTTGTCGGGACACTTCACTAACTAACATGAGTCTGAGGAGTCTTTCCTGCTGTCAACTTGGGTATGAGGCTGTAAAACCAGCTTTATAAGCATGCTGCTCTGACACTCACATTTCAGCTACTTGCCGCCATTTTTCCAGAAGGTGCTCATCTGGGTACAGAATCCAACACTCTCAGCGCCTGCTAGTGGTGCTCCCACAGCGGGGACCTCCACAGAGGAATTACAGAGCTTTGCCTCACGTAAAGCCCAGTTCTGAAATTTCAGTCCAGTCCATGCAAATTGATGATCTGAATCTCTTAAGGCGACCTCTGGAAACAAGAGACTGAATTCAGAATTCAGGGGGCTGCTGATGACCATGGATGGAGATAGGTACCCAAATACCACTTCAGGAAATCTGGCCAGATCATTGGACTCCACGTGTTCTATTAATTCAGTACACATTATCAAGTCAAATCCAAGCAAACAAGAGTCTCTCTTAAGGAAGCCATGATACCTGTAATAGTCAAGTCCAGTTCCTGGGATTGCAGAAAATGCCTCAGAACGGTAACCAACTTTTCCCTTTTCCATCGTAATTTATCCCCAAAGATGTCTACTCCAACAAGCAATTCAATGTGTAGTTAAAAGGCTATGAGCGAGGCTCGGCACCTGTGGCTCAACGGGATAAGGCGCCAGCCACGTACACCTGAGCTGGTGGGTTCGAATCCAGCCCGGGCCCGCCAAACAACGACAGCTGCAATGAAAAAATGGCCCGGCATTGTGGTGGGTGCCTGTAGTCCCAGCTACTTGGGAGGCAGAGGCAAGAGACTTGCTTGAGCCCAGGAATTGGAGGTTGCTGTGAGCTGTGATGCCACTGCACTCTGTCCAGGGTGACAGCTTGAGGCTCTGTCTCAAAAAAAAAAAAAAATAAATAAATTTTAGATTTATAAATTGAGAAAACAAGGTTGGCTCAAACTGTCACACAATCTTGTCATGCATATCAGGTCAATTTAATCATGTAAAATAATGAATATTAAAATGCTTTGGGCTATATCAAGACTTGCAAGTGTATTTTCATGATTAGTTTTGAAACAGTGGTACATCAGTCCCAAGTTTTTTTGTTTGCTACAGAGAAAGATATGTCAAACTGATGAAATGTCTGTGTTGTTTAATCATCACACCCTGTCATTTCAAAATCCTTCTACAACTTTTTACATTTACTAAGATTAGCATATATTGAATATTGATTACATACTATATTTAAAAGATATATGTTTTTTTTGAGACAGAGTCTCACTATGTCACCCTCTGTAGAGGGCCGTGGTATTATAGCTCACAGCGACCTACAAATTGGCCTCAAGTGATTCTCCCACCTCACCCTCCCAAGTAGCTGGGACCACAGGCACCCGCCATAACACCCAGCTATTTTTGTTGTTGTTGTTGCAGTTGTCATTGTTGTTTAGCTGGCCCAGTTGGGTTAGAACCCACCAGCTTTGGTTCATGTGCCCATAACCACTGTGCTACGGGTGCTGAGCCAAAAAATTTCTTTTCTTTTTTTTTTTTATTTTTTGAGACAGCCTTAAGCTGTCACCCTGGATAGAGTGCAGTGGCATCACAGCTCACAATAACCTCCAACTCCTGGGCTCAAGCAATTCTCCTGCCTCTACCTCCCAAGTAGCTGGGACTACAGGAACCCGCCATAACGCCTGGCTATTTTTTGGTTGCAGCCGTCATTGTTGTTTGGCAGGCCTGGGCTGGATTTGAATCTGCCAGCTCAGGTGTATGTGGCTGGCGCCTTAACCACTTGAGCCACAGGTGCCGAGCCCAAAAGATTTCTTGATGGAATGATGGAACCTTTTTTTTTTTGGCTGGGGCTAGGTTTGAACCCACCACCTTTGCTTTATGGAGCTGGTGCCCTACTCCTTTGAGCTATAGAACCTTAATCTCAGTATCATCCTATTACTTCTAATTTAATTTTATTCAAGACTTGTCTATTAAGCTTATTAGATGAACTGTTTTGTGTTATGAACTAGTAATACGTAAATGGATAAGACAATTTCTGACACACATAGCACGGCCAAGTTGTATTGAGATATAAGTATAGATATAGACATAGAATATCATTTATCTACCCACACGCATCAACATCTATCACTTATCATTTATCTCTCTACATAAAATATTGAAATATAAAAATTCAGAAGGTGTTATGAAATATGTGTAAAAGGCTAAGGACCTAGAGCATATAATCCTCATATTGATTGCATAACATATTTAAAAGATTTTTTGTTTTCTTTTTTTTTGAGACGGAATCTCACTATGTCACCCTAGAGGACATCCTCCTCATAACAGTTGGCTTTCATAGATAAAATGATATGCAAACTCTTTTGAAGAATAAATGAGAATTTGCCAGACAGAAAGCACTACTTAGACAGAAAGAAAAAACAAATTGCAGAGAGGAGTGAAAATCCACAGTGTCTATATTGTCATAATCCCAGTCTCTAAAGTGTCTTCAAAGCAGATAATCCAACATGTGTCGTGTGGATTCCTCTGAGCGTCTTCCTAGTGATATATTTCTTATCACCTCCAAGAAATTCAGTATTGAATTTGAAGTCACTTTGGCACACCTGTTTGATTATTATCCCAATATTTAAGTAAATGTCTCGATATATTTTTTAGGTCAAGTGTTTTGGTAGCAACAATCTGATTTGACCTCGAGCTCAACTCTGCCCACCTGGGAAAAAATTGTGAGCACTTACATTAGATAATTTGAGAGTCTGAGTGACAAAATGCTTCTCAAATGATAATTCATTAACATGAAAACATAGACGGATGCATGTGACTTCACTGATTTTGTGAAGATATAACTACTTTCTGTGAATGTGAGAAAATGATTTAGTGAGTTTTTAGTTATTTTTCAAAATTTAGCCAAGAGGTTCTAAAACATCCACAAATCAGAAGAGCACTCTATTTCAATGACAAAATGTGTTTTTCTCTTGAATGGAATTTCTGTTTGAGAAAAAGCAGTAGTTCATCAATGTGTTGTCTTCTAACAATCCTATGAGACTGGAGTCTCAGACTTTGAAGACTTTGTATGTAAAACATCATTAGAAAGAGACAGAATTAAATTAGGGAGATGAAAATACCAAAAAAAGTCATAGGCAAACACTCACATACACACACACAGACTGAAATATCATTGGGATGTTCCCTCTTTAATATTAATAGGGAATGAGGAGATCAATCCCATAGATAGATCATTTCCAACTATGAAAAAGTGAATGCAGCAATTAGAAAAGGTAGATTTGTTGAATATAAAACAATGTAAAATCTTGCTAGGGTGACATTAATAAGTTCCAATGTTGTTTTCTTTTTGTAGTGATTATTGTTTTTGTTGTTTCAGTTTTTTTCACTAATTTTTCTTTTAATTTCAGATTTATATGAAGTAAAAAAATTAGGTTACATTGTTTGCATTTGTTAGGTAAAGTTCAAGTTGTAGTTGAGCCCTTGATCCAGGGCGTACGCTGTTTTACATTGTGCCCATGAATTGAGAGTTTACTAATCCTCCTCCCTCCATCCCTTGCCCACCTACCTTTTTCCCCCACCCCCTCTTGAGTTTAATTGTGCTTTTCTCTCATGTGACTGTGTAGTTTTATCAACCGGTTCATATTGGTATTGAGCTCTTTGGATACCTGCTTTTACATTCTCGTGATACTCGACTAAGGAGAATGTTCTTCAACTCCATCCAGGCTAAGACAAAATATGTAAAGTCTCTATATTTTTTTATGACTGAGTAGTATTCCATGGTACACATATCCACAGTAGGATTGCAAATTATGACAGCCTCTTTGAAAAGAAGTATGGAAAATCCTCAGAAAGCTAAAAGAAAACCTTCAATTTGATCTTGCATTCTCATTGCTAAGTACCCATATGAAAAAAAGTCATTTCATCATAGGATTAGGGTATATGCACTAAAATGTTCTTTGCAGCTCAATTCACAATTACTAAGATGGTAGAATCACCCCTATTGACCATCAACTCAAGAATGGATTAATAAACTGGTATATGCATAGATTTTACTTTAAATTTACTTCATTTAATTTAGAAAACCCTTGCACATGTCTAAAAAGTTATATTATAAAAAGCAACATTTTCTCCTTGTAACTTCTGTATGCCCAGTCTCAATTTCCAATTATAACTTTTTTACATTTTCTTTCTTTTTTTTTTTTTCCTTGTTGAGACAGAGTTCTACCCTATGCCTTGAGCAGCATGCAGTGGCGTCGTAGCTCACTGCAACCTCAGACTCCGGGGGTGGGCATCCTGCTGTTTCAGCCTCCATGCTCCTTACAGGCACTCACTGTGGTGCCTGATTGGGTTTTTCCAGTTTTTTCATGAGTCAGAGACCCACTCTCGCTCAGAAAAGCCTCAAATTCCGGAGCTCAAGCAATCCTCCCACCTCAGCCTCCCACCATGCTGGGATTACAGGCGTGAGCCACCACGCCCGGCTTTTACATTTTCTTTTACTTTTTCTAAGGATTTCCTTTAATTTCCCAAATAACTTGTTTCCACTATTATTTTATGATTTATCCAATCTAAACACAATCTATAACCTCTTATATGAGAATAAACTTATTTTCATTGCTCTTTTAGCCTACCTCTATTAACTATTCTCTAGTGATATGTTTTAAAACTGCTTTTTATTTTATTTCTTTTTTGCCATCATTAAATCATCACGTGATGTATCAGTGGGATCCAAGAATCTGTGCCAGAAGCAGTGGTGGATAAAGCTGTGGTCTAGTGTTCAGTGGCTGCAACAGCTGTGCTTCATCGCTTCTGTGTTGACTGGGCATGATTTTATATACCAAGATTCCCTTCGCGCCTGTGTTTCAAGCTGGGTCCCTATTCCAACAATTCTATAAGCTACTTAATGTTGTTTCCAGGAATTTTCCTTTGCTCCAACTATCCATGGAAACTTGTATTTGAAATATCATTTATCATGTTATATTTTTAAAATACTAGGTGTGCTTTCTCCAAGAGAAATTTTTAAATTAGGGTGTTTTTTTTTTTTTTTAATATTCAACACCCATTTCTAACTGAGTGAACAAAACTTATTCTTCACAGAGGTTCAGTCTTGACATTTCAAACAATGAAAAGAGAAAATTATCAGTTGCTCAGCTCTCGTAATTGCTCAGTTGGGATCTAATCATGTAAGTGTAGGTGAGAGATCAGAGAATATAGAGCGAGTAACAGAACTTTGAGGACAGGAAAAAAAGGATAAGAGAAAGTCCAGTCACGAAGAGTGAAAACGAGCAAGGGGAACGGGATTGGTGAAAGACAAAAATACAGGTAGTTATACAAATTAGGAAGAGGTCATAAGCCATAATTCCTAGGCTGTTTAAAAAATGTGAGATGTCAGAAGAACTCATAGAATGTAGTGACAAACATATGCTTTGTTATTTTTAGGAAGGGAGATTAAAAATAATTTTGAGCTGACTGTGGTGGCTCAGGCCTATAATCTCAGAAATTTAGGAGGCTGAAGTCAGAGATTTGCTTGAGGCCAGTTTGAAACCAGCTGGGCATCCCTACCTGCATTCCCAGCTCTTTGGGGAGTCTGAGGCTGAGGTAGGAGTATTACCTGAGCCTACGGGTCCAAGTTTACAGCAAGCTGTGATCAGGTCAATGGCACTTCAGCCTAGGTGACAGAACAAGATCTTGCCTTTTAGAATAACAAATAATAATAAATTTAAATAAATGTGAGAACAGAAATCATATTGTGAAGATTGTAAACCATCTATTGTAGAAAAATAGTATAGAGAATAATTATGTTATAAAAATAATCTATGTGATAGTGTAAGTGTACTATGAGTCAGGCAGAGACACATGTAATTCTTTTTTATTTTTTATTGTTACATACATGTATTTTATTATTTTTCATTGCATTATCCCCCCCCCCCAGTGGTAAGACAGAATTGATTTACAGAAAAGAATACAGAAAACACTAAAGCTCCTGGTAGAGGGAGAGAATTCAAGTGGGGAGAGAGAAGCTCTCTCCATTCCTCTCCAGGTCTTTCCCCGTCTCCTCCTTTAGGCCTTTAGCCTCAGGGTATATATAGGTATATGGGTTCCTTGGCCAGGAAAAGAATGAATACACTCCCTTCTGCCGGGGGCAAGGTGAATGAGTGTATCAATGAATGGATATAGTCCACTCATGGAATTGAGGCCTAGGAAATTCACAAGAAATTGACCTAGGCATAGGAAATGGGGGTTCCACATTTAGTCCTAAGTGTAAAGTGAAGGAGACACCAAGTCACAGGTGTCTCGTCAGCAGCTGTCCAGGCTTTTTGGCTATTGGAGCCTCTGGTGGGCGTTGGAGGTCCCCCTCCTTGCCTGTCATCCAGCCCGCTGGCTCTTCAGCTGGCTGCCACAGCACCAACACTGCCAAGGAGGAGGCGGCAGGTCCGCCAGCTCTGCTGAGCTGGCTAGGGCGCCAGATGTCCTGCATGCATTCTCCCTCTCCGAGTAGAAACCCCAACTGCTGTTAGGGAAAAGGGGCGAAGACTCGATCTGACACATGTAATTCTAATGCTATTATTTATCTGTGGTATTGAACAAATCAATTAACCCATAACCTACTAAACCAGAGATGGAGAACCTTTTCATCTTGGAAGGCCATACTAATTAACCATAATCAAATAAGTCCACATTCAAGAAACTTCCATTATATATACTTTAAAATGTACACTATTTTATAAAAATGTAATGCTTTCAGAGAATGAAAAACTATTTGTTAATTTTAAAGTTAACTACTCCTTTAATGACTAGGTTGTGTCTGCTTTCTGTTGGAAAGCATTTGCATGTTTAGTTGCAGCACTGAGGTCTGCAGTTTTAGTTGATCTTCTAGAGGGGTATCAATTACTTTGTGACCCTGTCTTAATTTGGGTTTGGTGGGAGAATGTAGATTCAAAAAATTAAGGAGTTGTTGAAAACCCTGAAAGCATTTTTTTGGCATGTTGCCAAAAGCGGGGTGTTCTACTGAATGTTTCCATATTTCAATTAGATCTTTCTTAGCATCAATGACATTAAAATGTTTTCTACTAGAGCTCAATTAATTTCATCTGTAGTGTTTTTTGGTTCCTTGCTAAACTAGGTCAGGCTGAAATGCTAATTCGAATGTGATGTCATGAGTCTGAACGTCAGTTAACCTTTTACTGCATTCTCCTAATAGGTCTGTAACAGCTGCATATTCTTCAAATGATTTACATATATCATCCTGCTCATAAATGACCTTTGCTAACTGGGGAAGACGTTCATCTCAAATTTCCTTCTGAAGCTGGTACCTGTGGCTCAGTGAGTAGGGCGCTGGCCCCTTTTACCAAAGGTGACAGGTTCAAACCCAGGCCCGGGCAAACTGCAACAAAAATACAGCCAGGTGTTGTGGCAGGCGCCTGTGGTCCCAGCTACTTGGGAGGCTGAGGCAAGAGAATGGTCTCTAAGCCCAGGAACTGGAGGTTACTGTGAGCTGTGTGATGCCACAGCACTCTACTGAGGGTGATAAAGTGAGACTCTGTCTCTACAAAAAAAAAAAAAAAAAAAAAATTTCCTTCTGAAGAAGTGTCAAAACAGCATGGTAATGGCACAAAAACAGAGCGGTAGATTTATGGAACAGAATAGAGAACCAAGAGATGAACCCAGCTACTTATCACCATTTGATCTTCGACAATACTATTAAAAATATTCAGTGGGGAAAAGACTCCCTATTTAACACATGGTGCTGGGTGAACTGGATGGCAACCTGTAGAAGACTGAAACTGGACCCCACCTTTCACCAACAAAAATTGATTCTCACTGGATAAAAGATTTAAATTTAAGACATGAAACTATATAAATAATAGAAGAGAGTGCAGGGAAAAAAAACACTTGAAGAAATTGGCCTGGGAGAATATTTTATGAGGAGGACTCCCAGGGGCAATTGAAGCAACACCAAAAATCCATTACTGGGATCTGATCAAACTAAAAAGCTTTTGCAAAGTAAGTAAAGCAAAATCTTCAGAATGGGAGAAGATTTTTGCAGGTTATGCTTCTGACAAAGGTCTGATAACTAGAATCTACAGAGAACTCAAACTAATCAATATGAAAAGAATTAATAACCCCATTTCTATGTGGGGCAAGAAACTTGAAGAGAATCTCTGATGAAGACAGGTGCACGGCCTACAACCACATGAAAAAATGCTCATCATCCTTAATAATCAGAGAAATGCAAATCAAAACCACTTTGAGATATCATCTAACTCCAGTAAGATTAGCCCACATCACAAAATTCCAAAACTATAGATTTTAGCATGAATGCAGAGAGAAAGGTATGCTTCTACACTGCTGGTGGGAATGCAAGCTAAAACAACCTTTTTGGAAGGAAGTTTGGAGAACACTCAAGGAACTAAAGTAGACCTACCGTTCAATCCTGCAATTCCTCTACTAGGTATATACCCAGATGAACAAAAATTATTTTACAACAAAGACATTTGCACCAGAATGTTTATTGCAGCCCAATTCATAATAGCCAAAACATGGAAATAGCCAAAGTGCCCATCAACCCATGAATGGATTAAGAAATTGTGGTATATGTACACCATGGAATATTATGTAGCCATAAAAAGATGGAGACTTCACATCTTTTATGTTTACCTGGATGGAGCTGGAACATATTCTTCTTAGTAAAGTATCTCAAGAATGGAAATTTATTAAATGTAGAATATCAATGTCTTCATATAGTGAATAAGAAAATGCCATGAAGGCTATCTTTAACAGTATGATCAAGATATTTCTGATTGTATATGAAGTAAGCACATTGTGCCCCATGATTGCACCAATGTACACAATTATGATTTAACAAAATTATAAAAAAAAAA
>CAUYRH010059879.1:0-27022 GCA_963574655.1 Perodicticus potto | reverse complement strand
AGTCTCCTGCCTCCACCTCCCAAGTAGCTGGGACTACAGGCGCCCGCCACAACGCCTGGCCATTTTTTGGTTGCAGCCGTCATTGTTGTTTGGCAGGCCCGGGCTGGATTCGAACCCGCCAGCTCAGGTGTACGTGGCTGGTGCCTTAGCCCGCTGAGCCACAGGCGCCGAGCCGATAGACATACTTTTATCTGCCAAAGTGACTGTTACTTTTTTTGCATCATCATCGTTATTATTATTATTATTGCTCAATATTTTGTTGCAGCAATTGTCTGATTTCTTTTCCGAATATATTTATCTTCATTTGTTCTTTACGAGGTTTTTGTTTCTAGTCCTTATCTTAAACATTGTTATTGTTATTAAATTTGAAGCCTTTTTAATTTTGTGAAGGCAAAAAGGAAAAACCAAATAAACACATGTATATGTATAGAGAAAATAAAAAAATAATAAATAATAAAATAAAGAAAGAAATAAAAAGGGACCTCTCAGTCGGGCAAAAATAATTAATGATTGCTACCAAAGCAGGGGAACGTTTAGGGAGTACTAAAATACTTATCTCAAAGTACTTTTCCACAATATACTTACTACTTACAAAGAATAAAATAGTAACTTTGCACTGGAGAAATCTGGCTCCCTAACCTTAATTCAAGGTTAACACAGTTAGTGCGGACTGTGTCTCCCGAAATCCGGCACAGAAGAACACAGCACGTCCTCCTGGCCAAAGTGCATAGCCTGGCTCTGGTCATAGGGAAATATCAGACCAACTCTTGGTGAGGAACATTGCACCTATACTCTTAAAAACCACCTGTGTCTTGAAATACAAAGAAAGACAACTGCACTGAAGGCAACGTATGATACTGGATCTTGGATTTTTCCAAATTGGCGAGATCTGAGTTAAGTCTGTAGTGAGATAATACTACCAGGACTATGTTAATTTCCTGACTTTTTTTTTTTTTGCGGTTTTTGGCCGGGCCTGGGTTTGAACCCGCCACCTCCAGCATATGGTACCGGCACCCTACTCCTTTGAGCCACAGACACCGCCCTTAATTTCCTGACTTTAATAACTGTACTGTAGTTGGGCGAGAGATTTTCTTGTGTTTAGGAAATACACATCAAAGTATGTAGGAGTAAGGGAGCACCCTGCACAGATTACTCTTGAATGGTTCAGGAAAAATTGCACACACACACACACACACAGGTATGTATAAATATAAATGAACACATAAATCGTATGTCTCAGAAACAGAGACAGTGAGAAAAAAAGAAAAAAACTAACAGCAGAATATTAACATTGGGAGAATCTGTGTGAAATATCTTAGGGAATTCATTTTGGTGTTCCTGCACCTTCTCTGCAAGTCTGAAAATAGGCTAAAATTAAGAAAAAAAAATTAAAGCAGAAAGGGGCTGGTGGTTGCAGCTCCACAAACCCAGCACATCATCAGGGCCCTTCATCTCCTGAACTTGACAGTCCTTTTGAACGCTGAGCTCTCTCTCTGCCCGGCAGGCAGTAGATGCCATGTGTCTGGTGCTGTTCTTAAGGCCTCTCCACATATTTTCCCACCAAAATTTGTTGATTTGATACGATTATAACCCCCTTCGACAAGGAAGGAACTAACATTAGAGAGGTTAAGTGACTTGCTTAAGATTCCAGAGCCAGAAAGTGCAGAATGAGACTTGAACTCAGGCTTCTCTGCCTCCCTCTGTTTGTTCCCCAGTGGGACACATATTACACACATTACAGCCCTTTGAATGTAAACTCTTTTCTTCTGAGTCTCTTCGGTCTTTTCACATGACATGGGCTCACTGGACTGATTTGCACTAAGGTTTGTGATCTCACCTTGGTCAATGTGCTGCCATTAAAATCATGTCGCTCTACCCTCCAGTGCTCCAAACTATTAGTCTGCTTAGGGAACGTGGAACAGGGAGCTATTTCATTAAGTCTATAAATTTGCGTTCCCTTAAGCTCTTTGGCTTAATACAAGCAATCTCTGTCCTACCCCTGGTTCTGTTTTGTCAGAATCCCCGGCTGGCCATGATACACAATAAAGAGAGGCAAGATATTAACCTCCCTTGGCAGGTCTTCCTCCTATTTCCCCTCATTCCTGCTGCTATAATGTAAGGTAGCTCTCACTTTAAAGCATAAATGCTTCCAGGAGGACCCAGTTTAAGTCTGTTAAACTCAAACATCACAGTTGTGTTAGTGTCTTAATGGGGATTGCTTGCCCAGTTAAAGAGTTTGAAAAGGACCCAAGATAGTAGATTCAAAGAGGAGATATAGCTTAGGATGGTGCTAGAGACTTACTTCCCCTGGTTTTCCATGTTTTGAGAGAAAAACCTAGCAAAGGGCCCTTACCGGCAGCATATCACCAGAATTGATCTGCCCAGCTCCTCTGTTGTCACCAGGAAATCAAGTCCTTGCACCATCACTGAAGAGGGTACACAAGATGTGTTCTGACATGGCAACTCTGGAAGGAGTTTGATCTGAGCATTGATAGGAACCAGGGAAAGGGAAAACTGATCACAAAGAAAGAGCTGAGAATCTCAGTGAGAGAGAGCGAGCTACCATCAAATACAAAAAGAAAAATCAGAAGACTTGGTTGATAGGGATAGTTTGAATCGGATATGGGAAAGAAGAAAGATGCCTCTCAGGGCTATCTTGCAAGTCAAAAGCAGGTCAGTTTAGGGAAAGGCTCAGTTCTGGTTGGCGTAAAAGAATCTGGATATTCCATCTTGCCTTGAGCAGTGGAATTTAACTGGGAAGAGGGGTAGAAATGGAGGATGGCGGTACAATTCTCTTAGTCTGCTTTTGCTGGTTATGCTGTGAATGGGCTGTGGGTCGGCTCATTCACCTCATGGCTTGGGCTCAGATGTGCTTCTGAAGTGTGGGCTGAAGACACAGCCCGATCTGAATCTAGAACATGCTGTTCTCTTGGGAAATGGGACAGAGCAAGAGGGATGGTGAAAATTTATGATGCCACTTAAAACTTGCTCACAAGTGAATATCACATTTCATTGGCCAAAGCTAGTCGTTTGCTTTGGAACATACAAAAATTCTCCCTGGAGAGAGGGGGCAAAGGACACTGGGCTTACAGCCATCTTCAGAGGACATAAGACTTAGTGTCTTTCCAAAAGTCCCTATCATTAGCATGGCCATCGATTATCCTTTAAGTCAGATGCCTTTGCTCAGAAACGGATCACTTCAGAAGCATGAAAACGTTCCTGGGGCATCATTTCCTGAAACTTGTGCTTTTACATGTTCTGGTGATTATTGTTTAATTGTAGAGACCCAAATTTTCAGAGCCGTGGAAGTGAGCGCCCCTCCGGGTCACAGTTCTTGGTAGCTGCGTTGGCTGACACGTTGAGCCTAGATCCACAGGCTGACACGGCGCTCCCTCTCCCCAGCTGGTTGTCATTACTTCCCAGAACTTCCACATCTGTGTCCAACATGCCCAGGAACTCTATGTTTTCACAAGGCTTCAATGTGGAAACAGTAGAGTTACTCAAAAACCAGCTTGGATATTGCAATTTTTCTTACCTCATAAGCCCTCAACATCTTATTACCGAGTAATGGCATATATTTAGTTCCCCAGGACTTTTTAGATGCTCTTGTTAAAAAGACAAGAATTGACCACACACAGGCACAAATATCTGGGTCAGCGCATGCCCATGGATTTTAATCTTTAATGGGGTATGTTTTACAAAATGCTATCGTTTGTTTTTCAGTGTCTGACAAACTCTTTCATGTGCCTGTAGAGTCTTAAAATATTATCCAGTGGAAACACGTGTGGCTGAAAAAGATGGTAGTGACAGCCAGCTGCCAGGCTGACCGAGCAGAAGTGATAGACGTTACTGGAAACTTCTCCTTCCCCACAAAACAATTTCCATGAAAACAGCTTTATGAAAGCTCCCCAAATGGCTCGGCACCTGTGGCTCAATGGGCTAAGGTGCCAGCCACATACACGCGAGCTGGCGGGTTCGAATCCAGCCCGAGCCCGCCAAACAACAATGACGGCTGCAACCAAAAATTGGCCGGGCGTTGTGGTGGGCGCCCGCAGTCCCAGCTCCTTGGGAGGCGGAGGCAGGAGACTCACCTGAGCCCAGGAATTTGGAGGTTGCTGTGAGCTGTGATGCCACAGCACTCTATCCAGTGTGACAGCTTGAGGCTCTGTCTCAAAAAAAAAAAAAAAAAGAAAGCTCCCCAAATGATGCAAAATAATACTGTTCTGGAAGCTAGGACTAGGAATGGGTGTATCTGACTCCAGAACCAATCTCTAGGATAAAAGTGTGACTAGGACCCCAAAGATCAGCCCCAATCTCCGCTGGCCGGCACCAGCCAGCCTCCCGTCTCCAAATGCTCCTCCATTCCTGTTTCATTGGGGCTCCTCAACTCTCCCAAATACAGCAAAGCTGGAAGTGGATGCAGAGACACAATGGGCAAAATAGAAGCTGTGATGCCCCCGATAGAAAAAGGAAGAAGGAGAGGGCGAGAAAGACATGAAAGTTTCTGGCATGGGAAAGATAAGGGTTTCACACCATCCAGGAAAGGAGCTTCACTGCGGGTAGTGAGATGAGCAGGTCAGGGGCGGCAGGCAGCCTGCGAGAGCTGCCCGAGGCACAAGGGATTCCTAAACAAAGCAGAAGGTTCGCCAGAGGCTCTCAGAGCACATTGGAGAGCCAGCTGTCTCCCACTACGGCCCTGACCAAACCCTCACCGGCTGAGCCATTCCCACCCGATTCGGGCCACCTTCGTGTCCGACCAGGATTCTCTGCAAGGTCTTCCAACTTCCCCCTCACCCCCTGCAGTGTGTTCTGATGGCAGCAGCCCGACAGCGCCTGTTCGGTGCCAACCAGATTGGGTCACTTCCCCACTCGGAGCCGTCTGGTGACTTCCCGCCTCGAACTGTGCGCAGCAGCGTCCCTCCAGGGAGCTAGAAGCCGGCGCCATCCTTCCTCCCTCCCTCCCACTTCATCCCTCCTCTCCGCTCCCCCCTTCGCTGTGGCCACACTGGCCTCTGCGGCTTCCGAGGAAACCCAGGGGTGCCCCACCTAGGGCCCTTGCTCCTGCTGTCCCCTCGGCCTGGACACCCTCTCCATGGACACACACGGACACCTCCTTTTCTTCCTCTGGGTCTTTACTCGGAGTCTGCTTGTCTGTGAAGCTTCCCTGGAGACCAGGGAGCAGTGTCCTCTCCCCCTACGCGTAACAGTTCACTTCTCATTGCTGCTGCTGCTTACAATCTCCCACCAACGTGTATTTATTATGGTTCTGGTTACCGTCTCCCCCAGTCGGGAGCTCCACAGCCAGGGCTCGTAGTCCGTGCTGCTCACCAGCTGTCACCCAGGCCACGGTCCCTGGTGTGCCGTGGGCCCTCAGCAATCAATTGCTCAGTATGTGTATGAATGAGACCCCCACTCCCGCCCCGAGGCCCTCGGAGGAAATATGTGCACGGCAAATGAGGAAAAATCTTAAAAACCAAGGTGGGTCACACTTTATGATGATCTGGGCCCTATGAGGCCTCCCCACCTAACCTCTTTGCCTCAGATTGGCGAATCACTAACAGATCAAGCCAATCCCCTGCCCCACCCATGGTCCAGACCCAGGTGTCCACCCCACTAGTCACCTGCACTGAGACCAGGGGCCTCCAGGTTCAGGACAGTCCTGACCCAGAACTGTCAGAGCCACACTCAAGGGACCCAGAGCTCTGTGCCCAGGACTCTGCAGAAGGAGGCTCCTTACTGGGGTGATCAAACAGCACAGAGAGTGGGTGACTGCAGGGGGAGGGGACTTAGTGCCCCTTAGTGTTCCTCAATGCAGGAACCCCAGACCAGGAAACAGGTGGACATATAACATTAACACTTGATTGAGGGCAGGCTGATCAAAAGATTCTGAAAGAGAAGACACGGGAACAGTGGGTTGTTAGTCTGAAAAAATGCAGAATAATAAGAAAGTCATCCTTTGCCCACCCCCATGATAATTTTAAAAAACATTTTGCATGCTTAAGAAAAATAAAAAAAAAAAATCCATGGGCTACAAAGCCCACTTTGTGTGACCTATGCGAAGAAAGCTTTTAAAATTAATTTAAAAAATTTAAACGGGATTTAACAAGTGGGGAAACAGATCGTGCAAATGGATGGGATACTTAATGTGCAAAACTTCTCCTGTTCACTTGTCAGTTTGATTTAATCCCACTAACAAGACCCAGGGGGTTTTCTGTTCTGGAACATGGCCAACGGGTCTCAGTGTTGGGTTCTTCTGGCATCTGTGGGTGCTGGTGGCTTGCTCCTGTGCACAGCATACTCCATGGCCCGCGGCAAGCTTCTAGACAAACAAGAATGCAGGCAAAGCTAGGAAAACTCATTTCAAAAATTAATGAACGAGGTACTTGTGTTACCCGATCTATATTATAAGCATATAATAAATAGGTTTGTATGCTGCAGTCTGTCTACAGACACACAAATGCAAGCATTAAAACTTTACGTAGCGGCTCAGCGCCTGTAGCACAGGGGTTACGCCATCAGCTGGCGGGTTTCAACTGGCCAGGGCCTGCTAAACAAAAATGACAACTGCAACAACAACAAAGCATAGCTGGGTGTTGTGGTGGGCGCCTGTAGTCTCAGCTGCTTACGAGGCTAAGGCAAGAGAATCGCGTAAGCCCAAGAGTGTGAGGTTGCTGTGAGCTGTGACACCACAGCACTCTACCCAGGGTGACATAGTGAGACTCAAAAAACAAAAAAAAAAAAACTTTACGTGTCAGTCTATGAATAGAAAGAGCAATAGAAGTAAAGTCCCGTGATAGACATGAGTTTATAGGAAATTTAGTGCTTTCTTTTCTTCTTTCCTTTCTTTCGAGATCTAGCCTCACTCTGTTGGCCTAGGCTAGAACACCACATTAGCATTAGCCTCCCTCAAACTCCTGAGTCAAAGCAATCCTCCTGCCTCAGTTTCTTGGGCAGCTGGAACTACAGGTACCCACCACAGTGCCCAGCTAATTTTTCTATTTTAGTTGAGATGGGGTCTCACTCTTGCTCAGGCTGGTCTCGAACTCCTGAGCTCAAGCAATCCTCCAATCTCGGGCCCCTAGAGCACTAGGGTTTCAGGCATGAGCCACCATAACCGGCCAAAATTTAGTACTTATTATGTCATTCAGAATACTAAAATGAAACAGATAATTAAAACAAACTTATCCAAAAAAAATTCCAGAAAGGAAAGACTGTAAATGTGAAGTGAAAACTAAGGGGGGGGGGCGGGGAGAGAAGGAGGGAAGGAAATGGAAAAGTACGACTTTGCCTGATGGGAAGCTGGTGCTTCAGAGGTTCTGGGGGAAGGGATGTTGCCACCAGTATCGTAAAGGGATTTCTGACCAAAATAATTTTTAAATCACTGAGCAGGAACCGCCTGGAGCCCCACGTAGCTCGTAAATGCAATGTTCTGACCTCCTGCTTGTGTTCAGCTCACGTGCTCCACGTGTGCCCCTCAGAATGTGGGTCCTAGCGGGGCAGGGACCATGCCCAGCTGCGCTGCTGAGCGTCTGGCACTGGCTCTGCCCCTGCTCCTTACTATTTACATGACCTTGACCATGTTACAGAGCCTCTCCATGCCTCAGTCCCCTCATCTGTGAAATGGAGACAGTCATAGTGGCTGCGAGATTGCTGTGAGGGTCAAATGGGTTAGCATGTGTAACGCACTAGCACAGTGCCTGGCACGCAGAGAACAATGTACATGCTGGACATTAACTCCCACCGCTGCATTTCTAATGCCCCAGACAACGCCAGGTGCGTGGGAAAGGGTTAGGAAATGTTGGACCACCCTGAGCCCTCTTTGCTGTGCACGCCTCTCCAACTCCCTAAGACGACAAGCAATCCCACCCCTCAAAGATAACTGGTGATAGATTTTAAAAATAAAGGCAGAAAGGCACTTTACAGGTCTGGGAGCCTGAGCAAGCACCGACTAGGTCTCATTCTGTGGGCACATCTGTGATGGCAAAGTTAAATGAGACGCCGAGGCCAGGGGGAGCAAGCCGCTGGTTGCTGAGGGCAGAGTGAAGCCCGTGTGTTTTGCGTAATTCTCCTTCATCCTATTGCTTGGTGTACAATGAACATGTTTTGATAGTCTGTCACTGAAATCTGTTTTTAATGAAAAAACGCAGAGATCAGCTATTATTCTTAGAAGACAGCTTTGTCGTGGAGTTACTCAAGTACGGAGTTCTATTATGAATGTTTCTCCATCATAGACGTACTCGGGATGGAACGAGAAGGTTAGGGGGAAAAGCCAACACCCTGGGGGGGCTGCAGCAGCACAGCGCTGGGAGAGACAGACCGGTGTGGAGGCTCCGAGCTCATGTCATGACACTGGCCCAGACTAGGCGCTGCCTGGGAGCTGGCCCAACCCCTATCCTCGCTGCTGGCCCAGACTAGACGCTGCCTGGGAGCTGGCCTGACCCCTGTCCTCGCTGCCGGCCCAGACTGGGCACTGCCTAGGAGCTGGCCTGACCCCTATCCTCACTGCCTTGGCTCTGGGCCAGGCTGTTGGTGCTCGGACTCAGAGATCTTGGGCATGGGGGGACATATGGATGCCACTGGTCAGGCAGTTGGAACCATCCCTCTAAGGACAAACAGGTCATCTTTAGAAGCAATATTTCTTAGGATGGATCCTTCAGGCTGGGAAGAAAATGTCAAACAGGAAGTTTATGGAATCTGAAAGTTTAAAGTCAAGCCATATTTATTTACCCCCAGTATGTCATTATTTCGTCACGGATATGCTGGAGAATTGGAGACACATACAAATGAATGAAAATTAAAAATATATAAGTAAAATAAATATTTTTAAAAAGGAATAACCTGGCTCTGTGCCCGTAGCACAGTGGTTACGGTGCCAGCCCCATACACCGGAGCTGGCAGATTGGAACTTCACCCTGGCCAGCTAAACAACAATGACAACTGCAACAAAAAAGTAGCCAGACATTGTGGCAGGCACCTGTAGTCCCAGCTACTTGGGTGGCTAAGGCAAGAGAATCGCTTAAGCCCAGGAATTTGAGGCTGCTGTGATCTGTGACGCCACAGCACTCTACTAAAGGTGACCTAGTGAGACTCTGTCTCAAAAATAAATAAATAAATAAATAAAATAAAATAAAAATAAAAAGGAAAACGAATAACCCACTGGCTATGTCGCTAAGTTCATGCTCTTCAAGAAAAGTCTGACCTCTTTGTCAAAGCCCTCTTTGTTTGTTTGTTTTTTAATTTGAGGGAAAAGGTCCACAGGAGTGAAGGTGCTTGGGCCTTTGGAAGCCGTTATAGTCACTGTCGACCCAAAATGATGCTATTAGGTCTTGAATCACAAAGAAGTCTCCTCCTAGGAAAATGAATTCAGTGATGATAATGCCATAAGGTTCTGTGATAGTAATTTTTATATCTCCTGAAAATTTCAATAGGACCAAGACAAAGGACTGAAAGAAAATAGATTGAAACAAAACAAAACCAGTCAGATCCTAAATAATGCAGATGGCGTCACAGTCACAAAGTTGACACTAGGACTTCTGATGCAAGACCCAACCTTTCTAGTGCGTTACCTGTGCAAGATCAGGTGTGAGTGTGCTCCTGTGCTGGCTGACAGCTGGTGAACACTTGAACTAGGAAATAGCTTGTAAACCATCAGGAGTTCTTGGGATCTCACAACAAGAGTAGTTTTTATCAAATTACAAATATGATATTCTGGTCTCTAAGAAGAAGAAAGTTTTAGAAAACTCAATTCACATCTTATACAACTGAGTTTAATTTGTCCTTCCAAGGGGCTCTGGTGTAACATATTTGGAATTACCCACATGTACGGTAAGGGGCTTGGGGGTTATTTCTGCATCCATTTGGTCAGCCGTCAGCAAACACTTATGAGGCAGTGAATACAGGGCTACAGGCTTTGTATCAGAACAAGAGAAGGGCATTAAATCTCCTTGAGGATTTGGGGTCTCTGAAATAGAAACTGTATATATTTAAATATCTCTGCAACTTGGCATCTTCTGCTGGACCTGAACAGATCCTAAATGTTAATTATCACTACTTAGGTCAACTTAAAATAATGGATAGTCAAAATTACAGCCTTTTGGGAACAACAATTGCACTAGCCAACTGGCTTTCTGGGGATATTGGATATACCCACCTAATTTCAGCATAAATGCTTTTTAAATATTATAATCCCCCTTTGAGAACCAGCCACTCCAGGGCTTCTTTGCCACCGTGCCCACTTACAGGCCAGTAGCCCTTCAGGGACGTGTTTTAACTCAACTAGGAAACAGCACCTTGGCTGGGTTTCCCTCAAATCACCCCTTGGGAAAGAAAAGTTCACCCCAAACCAGGACCTCGGGCTCTCTTCGGGGGTGGGCAGTGAGTGCTTTTCATCATATTGTTTGTTGTCTGTATGGTTTGGCTTTTTTAAACCAAATAGGCATTGTTTCTGTAATTAGGGAAAAAAGTTTTAAAACTCTGTCATTTTTTTATATTGCTAGCTTTTATATATTCCACCCATGCGTGAACTTGATCTCTTCCTCAAAAATTCTCCATTTAACAGACGGCAGACTGGGTGAAAGAGGAGAGGGGCAAAATAATTAAAACGAAAACACCTGAGAAGTTGCTATGCTATCTAAGGCTAACGGGGGCTTAGCTCATTGGGGAAGGGGCAGATCGATGGCCCTGACCCGACATTGTATCTTCTCCAGTTTACTAGGTTTTTTAAAAACCATGACTCTCTCTGCCAGGTGACCCAGCAGCAACAGCAGAGCATCAGGACACAGAGGTGGCATTGGCACCCCGCATTTTTTACTAATAGTGACAGGCCAGGTCTGATGGCTGATTCATAGGGCTCTAGAGAGGATGCCAGGGGCTCACAGGGCTGGCCCAGGTGTGACGGTCAAGGCCCAAGAAGGAGTGGCCTCGTGCAGGGCCTCCGGTCCTGCCCTGCTCTCCTGTCGCCGTTCTGCAAGGGTCTGCAGAGGCACCCTGGCCACGTGACTTCCAGCTGTCCTGTGCACTGGGCTTCAAGAGTGGTTCCCCAGGGTCTCAGCAACTTGAGACCAATAGAGGAACTGTATTTAGCTGTGTACTACATATAACTGCCTGTGAAGGAAGAATTATCCAACGTCAGGTTGCTTACAAAGTAAAACGATGTTGATCCCTAACACTGGCCCTTGTCATGCCTTGCTGGGGATTCCTCTACTTGAAATGTCTGTGCTCACTCACTGTGGTCAGGCCAGATGACAGATATGAGGACCTGTGCAGACCTGCAAAGCCAAAGACAAGCTGAAAGCAGAGAGCAGAAGCACTTATCGGGTAGCTTTCATGTGGACAGGTCACTTGGTCCCCATCAGATTCCTTAATCTCCCTGGGCTCCAGTTTTTTCCTGCTGGAAGAGGGTTCCATCTGGATCCTGCT
This sequence comes from Perodicticus potto, assembly GCA_963574655.1. Taxonomy (NCBI): domain Eukaryota; kingdom Metazoa; phylum Chordata; class Mammalia; order Primates; family Lorisidae; genus Perodicticus; species Perodicticus potto. Next base: position 15,604 of record CAUYRH010059879.1, on the reverse strand, counting down.
TGGTAGGGTGCTGAGAGCTTCCAGGAGCTAGAGCTGAGCCTTTACCATCCCCACTTACTTTCTTTGGAAAGTCTCACTTCAGCTTGCATTTCTTTTTTTTCCAGAGACAAGTTTTGAGGCTAAACAATTAATAAATTGTAAAAAAAAAAAAAATTATAGTAAACTCTAAGTGCAATACACCAAAATCCCGGGAGCTAAGTACTAAATAGCTGATGTCTAATTTGAAGGGTCTGTTTTTGTCTCTTCTGCTTACTGTGGATGTGTGCGTGCGTGAGAGAGAGAGAGATATTAATTGGATCAGTACTTGCCTTTGAATGGGTACAACAGATGTCTCCTTTTATATCTTCCAAAGTCCTTTTATGTCTTCTAAAGTCTAGACTCTGAGTTCCTCAAGGACTTAGACTGTCCTGATCACTCATCAAAGTCCCATTCAACATAGTGAGTCTGCCCTTGTTCCAGGCTCCGAGCTAAGTGCCAAGGATGACAGCCCTCCGCCTCCAGAGAATTTAGAGTCAGTTTTGCAAGACAGACATTAAACAAATAATGACATAAAGAGTTCCTTTGAATTATGTTTAAAACTGTTAAAATAACTACAGGGTCCTATATGTGGGGTTTCTGTTGCGGGGTGGAGGGAGCACAGGGGAGGGAACAGCATGCTGAAGTCAAGTCTCCAGGGAAGGGACAGGCTGGTGCCTCTGCAGACTGTAAGCTTCCCGGAGGGTCACAGGTGGGGAGGTGGGGGAGGAGACAGCGTCAGATCCATTTTGCAAGTTTGTCTGCAATAAGTTTCAAACTGGTATTTAGACCTTTAGCCTAAAGGAAGCGTGGAACCACTAGGACAAGGAAAGCTATGACCAGGTTTTACCTTTTTTCTGCTCCTTTTAAATAAAGTGTTCCATCCAATGTAGATAAAGTATTGGGGCAAGCGTGGGGCCGGGAGACTAGTTAGGATCCACCAGAGTTGAGCAGGAGACGCTTGGAGCATGATGGGGGAGGTAGAAATGACAGGAAGCAGGTGGATTCTAGAACCGTTGAGAGGTTAGGAGCCCATGAACTCGGATGAAAAGCATGGTCTCAGGGAGAAGGGACTGGAGCAGGATTCCCAGGTTCCCGACAGGGGGCTCCGGTAGGCGCAGGAACCACGACCCAGGCTGGGCTTCTGCAGAGAAGGTCAGGCTGGAGGAGGAAGATCCCAAGTGACCCTGCCCCGTGTTGGGGTGAGAGTGAGAGGTCTCTGTGGACGAGGACTGAGTTTGGACTTCAGATGAGCACTCTGAGTGATCTCAGAAACTTGGGAGCTGTCACTGATGTTCGGATGGTAATTGAGACCAAGGGCAGGGACACCGTCCCCTGCTGTGAATATCTGAGCATCTGAGCATCAGAGGACCTCCACGGTGGAAAGGCAGAGGGGCCCACAGAGGGGGAGAAGGGGACAGAGGGGCCGCAGAGGGAGCAGAGTGGGATGGCCTCAGAAGCAGGTGGGAAACCAGCGGCCAAGGCAGGGAGAGAGGCCGGGGGTGTTGGCCTGTGTCCACCACTGCTGAGAAGTCCAGGAGCTCCCAGCTCAGTGTTGGACTCAGAGAAGGATCTTAGCACACGGGTGTTGAATTGCCTTGCTCCTTCCCACTCAAGTCTGCTCCAGCCAGCGCTGAGAACATAATCTGTGCCCCTGGAATGCAAGCTTGCTACTTGTTCCTTACACGAATTCATTTGTCAGCAAAGCTTCGGGTCGCACTGGGCTTTGGGAACGCTGACATCATACACTGCTTTTTTCTGGAATAAGGCCATATTGATTACTTTCAAGGCAACTTTAATTTCAGAGGAAGATGAGGTTATGCAATCAGAATAAAGACTCATGAAGCAAAACAATAGCCAAGTGCAGAGGCCCTGAAAGATGCCATCGGCAATTTTCCTGTACAAGTTTTCAACAATTTTTCAAGTCCTCTATGCTGATTTTGGACATGGTAGTTGTTGACTAAAGTGCCAGCGGTATGACCAGTGAAACCCACTTGATTGCCTTTTGGGGAGAATAAAGACTCCTCTGGATGACACACATCAGGAGATGCCATTCTCTCATGTCTTTCCCATCTGAAGAAATGTCCAAACGAGCAAGGCACTGGGATCTTTCCAGGAGTTTCATTGGGGATCCCGTCCTTGGTGGTTGAGGAGCGGAGAGTATTTTAGGGATTTTCTCAGATGGTTGACGGAGGAGAATTTCCCTTCTCTCCCAGACCTGCCCCATCAAATTCTTATTTCTTAAAAAGTAAAAAGAAAAAAAAAAAAGGAATTTTTTCCTGGGGCTGTGATTCCTACTACTTCAGAGTTAAATTTCCGAATTCAAATTAAATTTTTTATGGCGTAGAGTCACATTGCTTGCTACTGTCTATCCGCTTTATCAAAATGAGTGTGAGCCTGGTGCGAATTTTCCTGTCCGAAGCCTGGCCTCCTGGTGGGGGTGGGGGAACGATGTTCTCGGTGTGGGGAATGTCACTGATTCTGTTTGCTTGGGATGCACGCTAAGTTAACCTCGTTGGCCTTTTCCCCAGGAATTGATGCGCGTACACGTGGTGGGTCATTATGCTGCTGCACCTGTGTAGCGTGAAGGTCAGTGTGCTTTTCTGATTATAAGAAACCATCCATGCCATTCCATTATAAACCCTCTCCACTCATAATGGAATGCTCCTCAGCCCAGAGCGTTGCCCGGCCCGGGAATTACCTTGTGCTGCCCAGACATTTGAGACCCCTCACCCACCCTTCCCCACCACCTGCATCCACCCCAGAATCCGACTGTGCTCCATTTTGAGATGAAGTTCTTTGCATGTCAAGTCTCTCTTGTGTGATGTGATTGTACAGTTGTCACAAGTGAATTTGTACCTGGAAACGAACGTTCTATGATGGTAATTCCAAAGTTACAGCTGAGAGCTCTGCTGGGCCAGGGGTGATTACCTTGCGGTTCATATGGACGTCTGGAAATACGCCTTGAGACAAGATCAACGGTCTCTCCTCCTGCCTCAGAGTCGGGCCAGTCCTCTGGGAGGCTGCTGGTTCATTAGAACAGGCCTCTTATAGCGGGGTGGCTTTCCCCGGATGAGCATTCTATAGTAATCACAATTAACATTTACCGGGCACTATGTTGAATGCTTCCCCCGCGGGAGCCCCTCTCCTAGGAGGTAGGTGCCGTCATTGTCCCTGTTGGATGGATGGGTCAGAACAGTTGAGTAGCTGCTCCAAACTCTCCCCGCAGGTAAGTGGGAGCAGGGATTCAAACTGAGGTCTGCCTGCCTGAGCTGAAGTCTCCACCCCTGGGCCCTGTACACGGTACTCAGCCAGGCCTCGGGGGCCTTTATTTAAGACATAAGTAACACTTTTCAAATTCACTGAGCATATCCACATGCACAGTCAGCTTGTCCTTACAAAGGCCCCCCAGGAAAGAGAGGGAAGCCCCAAGCTGGTGAGTGGGTGTCTGGGTGCTGTCGGCAGGCCACACTCGGTGCACAGGCGACTTCTCCGCCACGGGGCTCTGCCACCAGCTCCTGCAGCGGGCAGCTTCCCTGGTTAGCACGTTCTGAGTGACGTACTTAAAGAATGAGCATAGGATGTGTTGGATTCAAGAAGCTTTAAGTTAGTGTTTACTCCAGGGGTGCAGAGGTCCAGGCACGGTCTCAGCAGGGGGGCCCTACCTTTAAATCCTTTTCTCAGTGAGTCCCCCTGTGGGTTGAGCTGCTCCCAGGGGCCGCTTCTCCTGTAACATTGTCACACATCAGAGCTCAGCGGAGGCTTTTTTCCTAGATCATTCTGCTATTCCACCTCCCGGTTGTTCCCCTTGGGGGAAGGCTTAACTTTTACTAAGAGAAAGTTTGGCTAGCTCTCCATTCTCCTCACGGCCCCCCCCCCCCCGCCCCCCGGGGACTTCTGTGTTTTCTCTCTGGCCGTAAAAACATAGGGAGAAGTCTTTTTAAAATTCAAGTAGTTCCTTTTAGGTGCATTTCACATTCAGCAGAAAGCTCCCTCCTTTCTCCTTTCCAAGACTAGTAGTCCTTAAGAAATTAGGGCTTTTTGGTCCTTGAGAATCTCAGTTCATGGAGTCTTCCTAAGCTTTGCCTAGAAACGAAACTCCTGGGACCGAAGAGGAAAGCTCAGTGTACTGGGGGAGTGTAGCCCATGGTCCAGGAAGCATGATGGCTGAGTATGTTCCCTTGACATTTACATGTGTGAGTTCTCACCCAGTGACACGAGAGAGCGGACTGGGATCCCAGCTGATGTGAGTGTGACTTCAGCCTCTTGTACCCCCACACTGGACGCCTAAAAGACAGGATATAAAACCTTATTTCTAGTTTCCATGGAAGGCAAATGTAAAACATCTTGCCACAGCCCTACATGATAATGGAAATCTATGATGCCCCCCCAAATCTATGACTTTGCTTAAATCTTTAACATTGAAAACGATCCCAAGGTCTCCTACACCTTCCCATAATGTTTTCCAAGAAGATTCATCATGCTCTGAAATGAGTCTGCAGAATTACTGGCAATAAACTAAGGATCATTTACCAGACCACTTAAAGTATGTGTACTTTTCAGCTTCTGGAATGAACTTCAGCAGAATGAAGGCTCATCTCTGGAAAAGGGCCAAACAAAGGGGGGGTTTCGTGCTATAACCCCCTGGTTCTCACCTAGGGGTACATCTCAGACCAGCGAGTTCTACTGCACAAGTGGAGCCTGGGGACATAGAAAAAAAAAACCCTGGGGTGATTCTGATATGCTCCCCTTAAGAGCCGCTGGCTAAATCTGATTAGAACTGACCCTCTCTGTGTGTGAAAAGAGAGTAGAAATCGGTGTGCGGAGTAGAGACCCTTATGCCACAAAGACAAGCACCTTTTTGCTCGAATACAGTTTTCTGAAATCTGCCTGTTTTTCCTTTGTGGAGGAAGAACTCCCAGATGTTAGAGCTTCCACTCGACAATGACCCGCATCTCTGCATGTGTGGGGTCCCTGGGACGGCCAGAGGGGGACGAGATGCCTGTGAAAACGAGAGGGAGGGAGATAATTGTGTAGGGGCTACAGCCCAGCAGAGCCTCTGCCGGCCACTGGGCCCTCAGGAGCAAAGACTGTCTGTTCAGAGACCCCCCAGTTTAGTCTCAGGAAAGGCACCCTGAGCTCCCCTCCAAATGGAGGTGGACCTGAAGGATGTGGCATCTGGAAGCTGTAAGTCTTTTTTTAAATGGGAATGGGAGCAGCGCAGCCATCCCTTCAATGGGATGTGGAGACAGTTGGTCGCACTCGACAAAGGCTTTAGACACTCACTTCCTCTGGCCTTGCCAGCACGTGTCCAGCAGCAGCTGGAGACGGGAGTTGATGCCAAGGTGTGGTCCTTCGCAGGATTCCAGTGCCTTAGGTTGAGGGAGGAAGAAGAAATGGGGAGAAAAACTTGGCTTGTTCGATTTTTTTCTGTTTAGGGAATGTGTTAGGTGGTGGGACTTGGAACAACAAGGCACTGAGATTGGAGGGATCTTAAAATCTGCTCAGGTAGAAAGTGAAGCCCAGAGAGGTTGTGTGGCACCGAAGGTCACCCAGCAGCAGCAAGACTCAGGTGATGCCCAGGGCTGCACCAGCTTCGTGTCTGCTTGTGCCTGCACACCCCTGTGCTGGCACAGAATGGGCCTCGTCACTTTGTTCTCCTTGACCCCACGCTCTGCACAGTGAAGGACATCTGTGGCTTCTGAACTTCTGTATTCCTGCCTAAATCTCCCAAAGTGAAATGATCCCAAGGCTTCCCACATCTCACCCCACACTACCATGTCTCCTATCTAGACCCCTTGGCATCTGAAGCCCACGGCCAGCCTCATGAAACACCCACCATATCTCCGTTTTGCCTTTGGGTTAGAGCATCATCAAGACATAAATTGATAAAGTGATCAGAAGCCTTTAAACTAACTCTACGATTTATAATCCTGACACCGGCTGAAAATCAGAGCATGATTAATCTCTTGCGCTTACTGATTCGGGGCCTCAGGTGAAAGGCTGACCACTTTCCTCCTCCTTTTCCTCCACCTTCTCCCCAGTTCGGGTCCCAGGTCCTGCCCCCCAGTAACTCCTAGAGTGACAGGCGATGAGCCTCCCTGTGTGTGAGCTGTGAGCCCCAGACCCCACCCAGTGAGGACCACCCGGCCTCCCCCCAACTCTCTCCAGCCACTGCCTAGACAGCTTTCCTGGACTTGAGGAGATAAATCAGGTGCCCCGGCCACTGCCATGGGTGAGCTGAGTCATCCCCTTGGCAGAGTCCAGGAGTGACCAGGAGGAGAGGAACAGCCTGGCAAGTCTCCTTCAGGGACTGCAGGTGCAGGGCACCGTCTCCTCCCCACCTCCCCCAGAGTCACCCGAGAGCCCGGCTGCTGCCTGATACCTGGGTGTTAACTCTGCCGCCAGTGTTTTCCCGGCAGGAAGCAGCAATCTCAGCACAGAAATAAAACCGTCCTGCTGACTTGCTTACAGCCTGTCCCAGTAACTGTTCCGGAGCGTCATCCTGACGCAGCACCCCTGGAGGACCCCGCCAGGCAGGCCGTGGCCTTCCCGCTAACCATGCCCAGCGGACCAGGGCCCAGCCCCTGAGCAACTTCTGAGCCTGCCCTTTGAGAAGGTGCTCTTGTTTTGAAAACACATAATTGGTCCTGTTCTTTCAAAGTAAGTGCTTTTATGCAGGGCCTGGGCTGTCTTTTAAACATATTTCTTTCTCACTTCTATATTAAAGGGAAATGTATTTCTGTCTAGAAAAGGAGACGAGTGGAGGCAGGAGACTCTGCGTGGTGTTCCAGGCTCGGCTTAAACTAGGGCATGCACGCGGCATAGTTATTTTCTTCAGATAGCATGTGGCAAAAAGCATGCCTGTGTGCTGAGTGTTTTGGGCTTTGTTTATTTTAAGCGCCGTACACTGAGCGATTTGGTGCAAGCAAAGGAGTACCAGCTTTAAATGCAGCCGCAGATGCCTCTCTCTTGCTAGAGTGCTGGATTTAGAGCTTCAAATTTTCGTTTTCGGCAAGAACTAGAAGTTTCCTACTCGTGTTTTTTCCCCTCCTGCCCATTTGCATGGTGCAGAATTCTTGGAGAACGTGGCTTTGCTAATGTTCCGCGGCAGGCTGGGGACAGCGCTGAGCGTCAGCAGGTCTGGGGCCTGGGTCTGTTTGCTTAGCTGTGCTTTCTTCGTGCAGGTTTTTGCCTTACATGATTTCAAACAATAAGTCAGTATTTTCATGATCACAGCTGAATGTATGCCATGGATGGGTGCGTGTTTTCCCTCCCTTCTTGCAGATTTTTGTTTTGTTTTATGAAGGAAAAAAAATATGCCCAGAAGCGCAAAGTAAAAGTAGTCTGGGAGTATTTTATTCTCATTCAAATGCTTGGAGGGAGATTATCCCCGGCCATTAAGACCCAAAGAAGCCTCATAACTACTAGGAATTCGACATGAAACGCTGGAAGAAGGGCCCTGGGACATACGCTCAGCCTGGCTTGGGTGTTTGAGGTAGAGGCAGGGACCAGTCATTCCATTTTCGCGTGACAGCGAGTGATTGAGCTCCTGCTACGGGCTGAGGATACAGCTGTTAACAAACAGGTCCCTGCCCTCATGGGGGCTTTATTCTGGAGAGGGAGGAGGGTGTCAAAATGAAAAAACCTAAAATCAGCGTAGAACATGAGGCACCAGGAAGCAGTAAAAAGAGAGAGCCGGGTTAGGAGGGCGCTGCTCTGCCTCCCATCCCCCACTTCTGGGTATGGTCTCTACAAACCCATCTGGACTCTCTGAACTTGCATAAAAATATAGCCCAGAGGTCATCACAATGACCTTTGTGAGGTCATTTTAGTTGGCTCCCAGCGTTCTGTTTATTTTATTTATTAAGATTTGATTTTGTTGGTAACCTTATTAAAAAGCAGACAATTTTACATAAAAATGCAGAATCTTAGCTTCTCTTGAAAAATATCTAAAGCTCTTGTAGCCCTGGGCCCATCTTTTGCATGGCTGTAGAGCTAAGGGAGGGGGCCCTGTGATCATCACAGTTCCTCCTTAGCCCACCTCTCTGCTGGCCTCTGAAGGCAGCCCCCATTTCAGGGTGTTTTGATGCCTGCCCTATGCACTTATTTCCTCTCTGACAACAGCAATGCCTCTAGCATCGGGGACCTTCCCTTCTGGACAGGCACTGTGGATGCTTTCTGTTTCAACTTTGTCTCCCCCTCATTTTATGGAGGTTTGCCTCTCCTCGGTGGCAAAGGGCTGTTAAAGGGCCAAGCTGAGTCCCAGAAGTCATCCAGTGACAGAATGAGACCTGTTCCTTTGCAGTCCCAGGTTGCTTTCAACCAGCCAGCTGGGACAGGGGACTCGAGGCGGATGCATGCAATCTGGTTTATTTTTACTCATTTCAGTCACAGGTCTATGTCGCTGAGATGCTCTCAGAGTTACAGGTTCGTTACACTCCTGTCTGATTAGAACTCAAGCCCGTTCTCTGTTTATTTCAACAACTCTACCCAGAAAGCCCTTTTTATACTCTTTCTTCCCCAAATGGAATTAGCCAAAGCACACGTTACCTTGCTGCAATTACCATCTATTTGCATGTGGCTTTTCAGAGTATAGCGTCATCCCCTGATATGGAGGGGGAAGACCACAGCAGAGGCAAGTGGCAGTGTCGGCTGAGCCAAATCTGATGCTCCTCTGGGTACTTTCCACGGGATCCTGGGCTCATCTCCTGAGAATGTTCCCGTCCTCCTCCTGTTCAGCTGCTTCAACCAATGTCAGCCCAGAATTCATTCCCTTGACTTAACATCCAGCATCTTTCCAAATGTGCATCACTGTCATGAGCCTATGCTTGCAAGGCCTCTCTTTAGTGGTTAAGGGTACTTTTGACTTAAACCACTACTCACCTTTCCATACTAGGTAATAGATGCTTTGCTGGGCAAAGCCTTCCCCTTGCTGCAGGGGTCTTTCTTCATTTCAGAAGCTCACCTCTGAGTGTCCACCACAGCCTTCTGCCCCGGTCAGTATCCATGCCAGCGACAGGCCGTCTGAGCCTCACTCCTGGTGCCGGTGCGTGTTCTTCTGAGAGTAGATCTCATTAGAGCTGCCCAAGAGCCATACGTGCCTGTACCCAAGAACTGGTGGCATTAGCATCACCTAGGAGCCTATTCCAGAAATGCTGGCTCCATCTCTGCATTTTCATAACATTTCCAGGAAATCCATGCAGGCATTAAGTTGGGAAATCACCAGCTTATCTCAGGGAACAAGCTGTGCATAAGCTATTCCCACTGTCTCTAAACCCAGGCCCTTCCTTTGATTTCTGCTTTTCATGGAACCCCCCCCCATACCAATGCCTGGATGTTCTCTGATCACTGGTTATGAGTTCCCACGGTCAAACACACACCTATGCACTTGTAATCTTAATCTTTGATTGTTACATTATCCGGCTATAGGGAAATGCTATAGACCATGGTGCCAGCAGTTGGCCAGAGTATAAAATACTGTGTTTGGGGAGCTAAGGCATTCATCATAAACACCTAAACAGTCATTAGGGGGAAAGCAATCCTGCAGTGTAGTTTAACAGTGGATGTTGGATGTGGAAAAACAATTAAAGCTAATAAAAGACACTTGCTAAATTAAATAGTCTGTTGATTGCAAGGCAGGCAAGATGGAAAAGTGGTTAGGAGCTGACACAGGGGTCCTGCAGCTAGCCTGAGTCATAGTTCAGCTTTGCTTCGGCTATGTAACCTTGGGGAAGCTACTTGGCCCAGTCATCCATAAGCCTGGAGCCTGGACATAAGATTTTAAGTGGTGTGGGATTTACCGATAGAGACCCTTGCTCAGTAACTTTCTGGGAAGGTCAAAGAGTTTGCATTAAAAGAAAATCCTGAAGTCATTTTGATGCCCAGCTGGGTTTGGGGGCCACTGGCAACCTCACAGAACCTTGAATCCTCCTTTTCTTGCATGAGGATGATAACAAGTGGCTTGTTGAGTTTCTGAGGGAACTGAATGGGAGCACAAAGGGAAAGAGCCGGCCACATGCCGGCCACACAGTCACTGCTCGCCCATCGGTACCAATGAGGATGGTGATGATGATGAGACAGGCTCCATTTACACGCCCTTTGGAGAAGCTCAAATCTAACCTCCTCTTTTCTCAAATATGAGCTTTATTTTACATATATATATATGTCTATTTAGAAGCCCACAAACATAAATTGTCAGAATGAATCAGGTTATTTTATTATAGCTGCTGGTAGCGGTGCACCAGGCTTGATTTTACTCTTTTACACTTTTAATAATTATGACTTGTGTTTATTTGGTCACTTAGCATTTCCAAGTGCGGTCATATACCCCATCTCCTTTGACATTCTCTATATCCTTAAGAGAAGTGCAGAGATATGACATCAACTCACCTTCAATTGGAAGCTGGGGAAATGGACTTAGAGACATGAGGGGCTTGCTTAAAGCTGCCCACCAAGCAAGCTGGGACAGGGTTTGGGTCTTTGGACTGAGTCTGTTCTGACTGCTGCCCTTTCTACCAAAACTCATACTGGGGGGATTTTCCAACCAAATCTCCCGATTGACTGCTAATGAATCTTCCCAGATCAGGTGAACAATTGCCTCGGAAGCATCTTTGTTTCCTGAGTCAGGCTCCAATTTAGCCTTATCTTTAGGCCTTTCAAACCTGGGGAGACAGAATGCATTAGATCCCTTTTGTCACTGGAGAATCAATGACCACTGAGAGGAAAATAATGACGCTCCCTTAACTAAAATTAGCATACTGTGGGCAAGCATTAGGGAGAAGCGAATAGGACACGGTCCACTAACCCTGTACTGTAGCACTTGTAGTTGCAATTTTTCATGAGTTTCCCTAGTAATTAGCTTTATGAAATAATGCCAGGTGGCACCTTTCCACTTCCCCAGCCCTCCTGGAAAGATCTGACACAGTAGACCAGTACGCACTCTTACTGGAAAGTTATGTCAAGGAGTTTAGCTGAATGCGCTAGAAGGTGCACAGATTGAAAATGAGTTAATGTAACATCTACTGACACACTCACAGGAACCTCCCCCAAACCGCCCTGCCCCTTCCCCACTGTTGTTTTTCCTCAGCGGAGGTTCAGCCCTTCAGCTCCCCTGGATCATGGCATGAGAAAGCTTGTGAGGAGTCAGGAATTTCTTCTCAGCCCCACCTCAGATGGATTTTCACCTCCCATCTCTCTGGCACTGGTCCTAACACCCAGCAAGACAGCCACTGTCTACTCTCTTGAAAACCACAGAACCAGCTGTAACTGTCACCTATCTAAGCCTCACTCCAGCAGGGTCACTTAGGTCCCTGAAATATTTTGGTGTCACCAGAAGAAGAGTGTTGAATTATTCTTTCAAGTGGTCACCAGTAAGGTTCACCTCTCCTTGTCACATTTCCTGTTGTTGACTTGGGATCACTCAATCATTCCTCTGGGGGTTGTGCAGTAGCCTACCATTTACTCACTTCAGTAATTCACTCCCCTTTTTAAAATTTTTCTTTTTGAGACAGAGTCTCACTCTGTCACCTGGGTAGAGTTCAGTGGTGTCATAGCTCACAGCAACCTCCAACTCCTGGGTTCAAGCAACCCTTTTGCCTCAGTCTCCCAAGTAGCTGGGACTGCAGGCTATTTTTACTAGAGACCAGGTCTCACTCTGGCTCAGGCTGGTCTCGAACTCCTAAGGTCAGGAGATCCACCCACCTAGGCCTCCCAGAGTGCCAGAATTACAGTCGTGAACCGCTGTGCCTCACCCACATTTTTTTTACTATGCTCAAGTATGAAAAATGCATTGACAAGTTTCAAAGAGGAAACACAATGTTCTAGTTAATTAATACAATAAATTAGAGTCCCACGTCTGTGTTATTTAAGAATTAGGGTATCTGGCTCGACACCTGTAGCTTAGCGGCAAGGGTACCAGCCATGTACACCAGAGCTGGTGGGTTCAAATCCTGCCCAGGCCTGCCAAACAACAATGACAACTATAACCAAAAAATAGCCAGGTGTTGTGGCGGGCACCTGTAGTCCTAGCTACTTGGGAGGCTGAGGCAAGAGAATCGTTTAACCCCAAGAGTTTGAGGGTCCTATGAGCTATATTCCATGGCACTCTACCCAGGGTGACAACTTGAGACTCTGTCTCAAAAAAAAAAAAAAAGAAGAAGAAAAAGAATTAGGGGAACTGAAAGCTCAGCATGTGTGCCCAGTGTGAGCCAAGGCACTAACCCACCTGTACCGGTGCCTTATCTGGAATCCTGCTCCCAAGCAAAAGAGTTTGAAATAAAAACAACTGGGAAGCCAAATACTATTATTACCTTATTTTGATAACTTTAGTTACCGTTGCATAAAATAAGACTTATTCAACAAATGCATATTAAACAACATATATTATTTATTTAAAAATATTTATGGAATGGCTACTGTGGGCAAGGCAGTGTGCCAGGCTCAGAGGATGACACGGCAGGTGAAGCCAGCCCTGACTTGGCAGCCTTCCAGTTTAGTGAGGGAGAAAAGTCACTCAAATCATCCTCAATATAGGTTTCATGAAGGAAAAGAAAACAGCTCAATGCATGGGTAAGGGAGGACTTTCCTTAGACTGGAGTCAAAGAACTGAAATGTGAGTCGTAGCTAATTAGGTGAGAGAAAAGGATATCTTTTCCTTATTATGAAGAGTAATGTCATCTGCTTCCAAGAAAATCTTGCCTCATTATTTAATATGAAGAGTTATGAAAAATAAAATGAACTAATCCTTATCATTTCTAAAACTGTCTTTTTAATATTTCAAGTGTGTTGCTCATTGAGTGGCATAATACCTTCTATTATTAGATAGGTAAATTTTGGCTCTTTTCTAGGGCCATTTGCTCTTTGAATTACTGCATACTCTAGGTCTACAGTAGGCCCTCAAGGAAAAGAATAATGATTAACTATTTGTTTTATCAAACTGTCCCAAATAGTAAAGGTGAAATATTAGTATATGAGTCATAAAGCTATGTTTGTATTAAAGAGCTTACTGAGCAGTGTAAAAAAAGGAAGAGCTATGGTTCAGGCCAAGTAAAAACTTCATAGAGTAAAAGATGAACACCAAAGTAATTTTATGCTGATTAATAATATCATGATGAAATATTGGAATAATTAATAAGTAGCACATTAGCCTAATGTGCACCAAGGGAGTGACAAGTTAAATAAATGCTACTGCACTAAAAGAAATATTTCCTGGAACAGAGCTGTCTGTTCTTGGCCCGCCATTCTCTATATGGCTTCCCCTTCCCCAACCTCCATCCCCAAAAATAGAAGTGTATGTATTGAGAATCATTTATTTGGTTCCATTTATGCCAAGTAAGACTTAATATCAACCTGAGCATTTGATACAGAAATCAAATAGCAAAAAGAAAAAGTGCCTATCCTCTTCTCGTTCCAGAATTAACAGTGTTACAACGATTATCATTACATACTCACTCTTCTTTCCATCACTCATTCAGTGTGGGAATCTTAGCAGATCATTCTACTAAATGCTGTGGGGCCACCCAGATGAACAAGATGCAATCAGATGTTCACACAAATACATCACATGTGTTAGCATTCTAAAGTGAGATATTAGTAATTGTTCAGAAAAGGACTCTGAGGACAAGTAAGTTTGGGAAACATTTAGTTAAATAAAATTGATCTGATTTTTTTGCTACATGTCCTCGCTGAGTATTTCATATGTGGTTAGAGAGGGATTTAGAAGCACAGTATTTATGTAATAATTTTTTTGATCTTTTTGATCTATCAGGTACAGCACAGCTCGTGATCCGTTACGTACACCCTGCAAATCACTAATCTAGAACAGCATTCTGCCTTTAAAGTGAGAAGTCTGATATAAGCAAAGCACTTTAGGGTCCAAAGAAGGAGGCATGGGATTCAGGGCAGATTTTTTTACCTCTGATGGTAGAAAACTTCCAGTGGAGAGGAGGTAAAGAAACCAAAACAGAGCATAGTCACATCAACCAAGCAAACTTGGTGGGGACTTGCTTTATTTGTATTATTAATTTTGATGATACTAATTATTATTAATAAAAGTATTTTATTGAGGGCCATTAAGTACTAGGAATTTTAGCACAGTGAATAAAGTCTACAGGCTTTGGTCTCAGATTTTTCAGGTTTGTATTCGTGTTTCACCATTGCTAACTTATATGGCTTGAAGCAAGTTACTTTTGCCTCTCTAAGCCTTAATTTATTCATATGCAAAGGGAAACAATAATAGTAATAGTAGCACTCACTGCAAAGAATTGTGTGAGCATTAAAGGAAATACCATGGGTGAATCACTTGTTACATTCCTGGATCCTGACAGGTTTTCACTGAGTGCTCATTAATTACTAAATGCTAAGTAATCTTCACAATCCTATGAATCAAATACTGTCTTGTCGATTTTATAGATAACAAAAATGAAACTCGGAAAGTTTAATAAGATACTAGAGTCATATATATAAAAGGTAGGGGGTGGCGGCGCATGTGGCTCAAAGGAGTAGGAGGCCGGCCCCATATACTGGAGTTGGTGGGTTCAAACCCAGCCCCGGCCAAAAACTACAAAAAAAAAAAGAAGAAGAAGAAGAAAGAAAAAGTAGGGGCACTAGCATTCAAACCCAGGTTAGTTTAACTTCAAATTCCATGTTTTTTCTAGCATAGCATGCCAATAATGAGACTCAGGAACATATAGATAATTGATTATGGAACTAATTATAGACTTTGTTTATGGGTATGTAGAGTATCAATGTCTTTATATAGTGATTAAGAAAATGCTATGAGGGCTATCTCTCACAGTACGATCAAAATGTTTGATTGTATATGAAGCACATTCTGCTCTATGATTGCACCAATGTACACAATTATGATTTAATAAAATTATTAAAAAAAACAAAAACAAAACAAAACACAATGAGTATCATCCAGCAATTCCCTTCCAGGCATATACCCCAAAGAATTGAAAGCAGGATTCTGAACAGATATGTGTACACTAATATTCATAGCAGCCAAAAGGTGGAATCAGCTCAAATCATCATCAATGTATGAGTGAATAAACAAAATGTGGTATGTCCAGACCGTGGAATATTATTTAGCCCTAAAATTGAATGAAATTCTGATACACGCCACCTTAAAAACATTCTGCTAAGTGAAATGAACCAATCACAAAAGGACAAATAATGTATGATTCCACTGACAGGAAGTGCCTAGAACAAATTCACAGAGACAGAAAGTAGAGAGGTGGTAGTTATCGGGGACTAGAGGAAGGAAGCAGTGGGAATTTGTTTCGGACTTCAGTTTGGGATGATGAAAAAGTTCTGGAGCTATCTGGGTGTGGTAGTGCAGCTATAGACGCAGCTTTTCAGGAAGCAGAGGCAGGAGCCAGGAGCTTGAGGCCAGCCTGGCCGACATAGCGAGGCCCCAGTTATCTAAAAATAATGGTTGTAGATGGATAGTAGTGATGGTTACGTGGCAATATGAATGTACTTCATGTCACTGAACTGTACTCCTAAAAATGAAGTAGTAGGGCAGTTCCTGTGGCTCTGTGGGTACGGCCCCATATACCAAGGGTGGCGGGTTCAAACCCAACCC
>CAUYRH010059877.1:0-15425 GCA_963574655.1 Perodicticus potto | reverse complement strand
TAAGACCAGTGGGGACAAGGCCTACGACCTCGACGGCCAAGCCAGTGAGTCAGTGTCCGCATGAAGCAGTAAGACCAGTGGGGACAAGGCCTACGACCTCGACGGCCAAGCCAGCTTCAGACAACAAAGGAGTTCACTGGGTTTTCTTCATTTGGGTTTTTTTTTAATGTATATTTTTATTAAACCAGTGGCAAAGCATAGGAAATAAAGTAATTTTTTGATTACTTTAGTTTTTAGTTTTTTGCATTCTGTGTCTATTTCCTTTCATTGACAGTTATTAAAAGTCACTTTTAAGAAAGGATTTTGAAATTGAATAGAAAATAACACGCATTTACTTTTCCTGTTTTTCTGAAACTTAAACAAGATGTGAGTGACAGGCGCTGAGCGCTTCGCCCCCGTGCGCAGCAAGTGAACACATTCTTCGAACCTTCTTCTTCGCCAGCACCAGAGAGCCCAGAGGCCGTGAGGAGCCCAGCTGAGGGCCAGACCAGCAGGCAAGGGCAGGTTCACACAAGATGGCTGTGTCTGGGGCTTTCTGCATTTTAACACTCTGACACTCTCAATGTCACTCTCTCCACTTACCTCTCAGAATAAGTCCAGCAGGCCCAGCAAGGACCAGGGTTCAGGACCACGTGACCAGAAGGAGGAGGACAGCCAGGCATATTTGGCAACTTCCATAATGACCCAGCCAGGCCCTCGGGAGGCCAGGGAAGCCTCACTAAGTTACACCAGGTGAGAGTTTATAAGATCTGACCATTAAGTTCGTGAACTTGTCCTAGAAAAAGTGCTACATACTTCATTGCTGAATATCATTACAATCACCTTCCAAGTACTCTCCTTGGGAAGCTCTGCACCGATGCCAGCATGTAGCCCATGCTCCAAAGCAGTTTTGGAACTTATTTCTACAATGACCATCAGAGCTGTCATCGTATAGCACACAAACATGCAATAATAATGAATGCTACTCAGCAGGACACCACCGTGCGGCCACACAAACACAGCTCTGAGACACTGGAACACTACGCCCACGAAACCTCACGGAGCCCTTTGCACTGCGCTGTCAACACGGGTGCACAGCGGCAAGTTCTTGAACTTAATTGTCAGATCTTGTACAAGGATAGCTCTGCTGGTCATTCCAGAAAAGGAGTTCCAAATTGCCTTGAAGGGTGAACTAGGCATGGGCATAGGTGCACAGCGTCCCCCAGGGAGCACTTTGAAGGGGACCCCAGTGAAATTCAGCAGTGAGGTACACATCATTTTTTTCTAGGATGAGTTCTCAAACTTAATTGTCAGACCTTCGTACATAGAAACCTTCGCAGCACCGTCCACCTGCTGGACCCTGGCTTCCCTCTGTGGGCCCCACACAGCACGTTTGGCAGGTTTGGCTGCTGCGCCCACTTCACGGTGAGGGAAGGGAGTCCCTGGGGGGTCAGAGCTCACGAGAGGCAGAGCCCGGGAATGAGTCTGGCCGGCTGTGCCCAGCAGGTGCCCCTCCTCCTTCCTACAGGGTCCCGTTGCCTAATTACATCAGAAACTCAGCCTAACCTTACAGCATGGGTGCTGGGTGCAGCGTGTTGTCTTCCCTCTGACTCAGTATCCACCAGAAATGCCACAGACCCCACGGTAGGCAGGACACGTCCTTGAAGCCCCCATACATTCAGATCCTAAGCTCTGGAACCCGTTGACATGCTAGGTCACTTCGCAAAGTGGAATTAAGGACCCAGATGGAATCAGCTAGCCTTGAAATGAAGAGTTTACCTTGGACTATCCGGGCAGCCTCCGTGTAATTACGAGAGTCCTGAAAAGTACAGGAGAGAGGCAGAAAAGGTCAAAAAAGGTTAGGAAGATGTGACTCTGGGAAAGACACAGGGGAACCCAACACCGCTGGCTTCATAGAGAGGAAGGAGGGGCCACGAGCCAAGGAATGCAGGGCCCCCAGGACCTCGGAAAGGCCAGGAGATGGCTCTCCCCAGGAGCTACCAGCATGACTGCAGCCGGAAGGGCAGCACGGGGCTTCTGACCTCTGGGACTGAAAGGCATCGCAATTGACTCATTGAACTGCTGAAACTGAAGTAATGTGTCACAGTGGCCCTGGAAGCTGACGCGGCACAGTGGGGCCTCAAAGCTACCTGAAGCACTTGGTGTTTAATTAACTACAAACACCAAGAACGGTGTGGGGTATTTATTGCTTTGCCAGGAACCTAAGAGGAATAATTAAGATTTCTTTTAGGCTGGGCACCTGTGGCTCAAGCAACTAAGGCGCCAGCCATGTACACCTGAGCTGCTGGGTTCGAATCCAGCCTGGGCCCGCCAAACAACAATGACGGCTGCAACCAAAAAATGTCTGGGCGTTGTGGTGGGCGCCTGTAGTCCCAGCTACTCGGGAGGCGGAGGCAAGAGACTCGCTTGAGCCCAGGAATTGGAGGTTGCTGTGAGCTGTGATGCCACAGCACTCTATCCAGGATGACAGCTTGAGGCTCTGTCTCAAAAAAAAACAAAAAAAAAAAGATTTCTTTTAACCCGAGACACAGATCACTAATTGTTGTCAACTAACTTTCTTAGCAAAATAAACATTGCATTGATAACCATAAAAATTTACTTTTTGTATTTATTTATTTTTTTATCAAATCATAGCTGTGTACATTAATGCAATCGTGGCATATAATGTGTTGGTTTTATATGCAATTTGAAATATTTTCATCGAACTGGTTAACATAGTTTTCATGGCATTTTCTTAGTTATTGTGTTCAGACATTTATATTCTACATTTAGTAAGTTTCACCTGTACCCTTTATTTTTCAGAAATTTACATGTGGCTTTAAATCACTCTAAGGAGACCCCTGGGGAAGGGTAGCAGAAACCAGTAAAGTTCTCTCCTGGGAGAGCCGTGTGTCCTGGACGCACCTGCCCAAATCAAATCCTCAGTCCCTGGGAGGTGCAGGTTCAGGAAGCAGAAACTGGGACAGGAGCCATTCTGGACTCCTCAGCCCAGACACGGGAGCAGCAGCCTAAGAAATGAGACATGACATTCCCTGACACAAATTCCTCAGTAAAGAGGCATTTTTATAACTTAAGGAATTACCTCATTTTTATTTCCAGCTGTAAGTTTTAGAATTTTAATACATCTCATTTTTACAGAGCACACAGGGGAACTTGGAACTGCTTTGTAGAAGGCCAGCATTTATTGCACGTTGCTGCTCTCACACGCCTTCCTTCATGAAATATCTATGAAACCACTTCATCAGGCTTCCAGGAACCGAGGTAAATGAAATGAAATAACACAGCCAGGGAGGCACAGGCAGGAGGAAATGAAACTGCTCGTCCTCAGGATGCACTTTGCTGACTCCCCAGGTTCACTGCCCTTCCTTCCGGTAGGCGCTGGGGCTTCCTTCACTCCGACTTTATTTCTCATTCCATCCCTTGACCTGCTTTAAATTCCATAATGCATCAGCTGCTAAGCCAACACACTCTGCTTGCACATTCGCCATTTTAAAAAGTGCATTAACAGAAAGATCGTGCGTCTCCTCACTCATATGTGGAAGCTAAAGTAAATAAATAAATACAAAACTGAGCTATCGGAAGCAGAGAGTAGAATTGTGATCCTGGTGGCTGAGAAGGGGAGAGGAAGGGAGGGGAGGGGGTGGTTATGGATGGGTTCCAGCATCCCACAGCACTGTCTGGTTAACAATGATTTAGGGTGCTTTTTCAAAAAGCTTAGAGGAGAGGATTTTGAGTGCCCACAACCCAAAGAAAAAATAAATGTTCCAGGGACGGATATTTTAATTACCCTAATTTGACCATTACATGTTGTATAAATGTATCAAAATATCTCAAAATACCACACTGTAGCCCATAAATATGTACAACTCTTCTGTGAAAACGAAAAGTAACATCTTAGACAAGTGCACATTAATGTGCTGGAAAAAATATGCTGAAACATTAACATTAACTCAGAAATGTTCCCTTAGGCCAAAAAGCAACTTAATGTAATTTGAAGCCAGAGGAAGACAAGAGAGCAGACAGCTTCAGCCGCGTGGAGCCCAAACCCCGGGAACAGCGCCCACGAGAGCCCTTGTGGTGCAATTCCCTACCTGAGTCAACTCATCTGATCCTCATACCCACGTGGTAAGATGAGTACTATTCCATATCATTTCATGGATGAGAAAACTGAGGCACAGAGATTAATTTGCCTGGTCGAGGTCACACAGCCAGTCAGTGGATCAGTCAGTATTCAGCAGGTGGTGTTAAGCACCATGTCCCTGGGATGTGCTGTTATCTAAACCACTGGTGAGAGTTGTAAATGCTAAGTATGACTTGGATTCACCCTGCGATGTTGATAAAACCTGTAGTTACCATGACTCACGAGGCAAAAATATGCTGACGTTGGGAGTAGAAACATTACCGCCACCACTTGGGTCCAATGATTTGGGGGGCTGCAAATTAGCTGAAAATCGTCAAATTGACAGAAGGTAAGGCAAGGTTTATTTACATGTGCCTGGGGGAGTGACTCAGCCTTGAGTAACTTGCAGAATATCTACTTTGAAAGTAGAAGCTTTATAAATATCTACTTAATGAAAGTATAGTTTTTCACAAGTATAGTCTAGCAAGGGGGAGAGGGGAGGAGGGTGCAGGGAGAGGGGAGGGGGAGAAGAAGGGTGACTGGCAGGATCTCACCTAACAAGCCCAACGTGAGGGTGCTCAGCACGCCCCCTAGGGGAAGGGCTCAATTATAATTTGAACTTTACCTTGGAATTGAAGATAACGTAACCTAAACATGTGTGCCCTCAAATTAATCCGAAATTTTAAAAAGCACAGTTCTTTAGGGCTTCCTTCGGAGGGTATGGAAGATTTATTGCACTTTCTGACGCACATAAGGGACTCTTGGAGAGGGGCTAACAGTAGCTGTGTTTGGGGACGCTCTGCTTAGTGACACGAGGAAAAATCAGGTATGCTGCATCTCAGCCGTATTCACTTCAAAATAACCTTTATACAAACCGAGAGGGTCTGCGTGGATACTAACAGGACAGCACAGACAGACTGTGCTCACACTCCATCCAGATGAGCTTTAAATAGTCTGCACCAGTAATTACTTCCTAGATACTATATTTAAGGTGGTTTTTAATCTAACATATCTACAAGCAATATCTTTAGTTATGTAATATTCATTACTGGTGGTACTTGGCCCATAGGAAGGAACTAACAAATATCGGTTGAATCAAACACAGTGCATTGACATTATGGCATTATGGCGTGCCATAAACACCACTAGGAAACATGGGAAGTGGCTCAGCCGTTTCCAGCAAGCCTCTGTACACAGGGGCAATGCCAGCAACCGGGGGTGCCAGGGCCCAGCACTGTCCTGCTGACAGGAGGGAGGAAGAGGAAATAGATAATGAAAGATCAAGAGCTGTCAAACTGTACCCGGTGCCACGCAGAGACCCTACAGACTTGTGTCCGGTGACAGGGGAAAAAAGATGATGTCAGCGACAAGCAGGGAGCTCTCCAATACGCCCCCAGAAGACTGGCAGAAAGCAGAAGCCATCAGGGTTACAACCAAGGGCAGGGGACCGGATTCTGTCCTAAGAGAAATGAGGGTCCAGTGGGTACCATTAAGCAAAGGAGTAACATTGTTGTGCTTTGTGGATCGTTCTGGTGGCCGTATGCAGAAGGGACAGTCACAAGGAAGGTCAGGTGAAGGGTGGAAATAAAATAGTTCCTCCCAGAGAGAGAAGCTGGTGGCTCGTCCCGAGAGGGCAGTTTGGGGCTATGTTTTAGAGAGACAGGCAGCGGGACCTGCTGAAGTGGACAAGGGCTGTGGGGCGCAGTCCTTTACTCCCTGTCACACCTTTCGCCCCAGAGCACGGCTGCCCTGGGGTCACGCTGCCCTCAGGCCACTCGCTTTGGACCAGTCTGCACAACTTATTCCCAGCGAAGGACTATACACAGAGAGAAGATGTGTCAGATACAGACAGAAGACCCAAATGAGTGTGGCCAAGAATAGCAGAGTCCAGAGAGCTGTGGCCAACCCAGGAGTGAGAAAGGGAATGTTTGAGTTACAACCTGCAGAGGTTTGGGGACCACTTATCACTGCAGCAGAGGCTAATGGAAAATGTCTTCTGGGTTTGGGGCTTAAGCAACTATGCAGATGGTGTTCTGAGCCACCGACCTGAGGTGTAGCAAGGTGGAAATCAAGACTGCATTTTAGGGTGCATTTAACAAACAGGAATGCCAGCTGTTTTGTGGGAAATAAGATACACCTTTTATACTCCTTGTATTTGGAGAAGAATCATGTTATTTGCATTTGGAGTTTAATAACATCCCAAATAAGTTTTAAATCCTTTTCACTCAATCTGTTCATTGTTAAACATCTTATTCTCTGAAATTATTTAATTTGCATTTATTCAAAAAGAGAGTATATTTGTAGTTAAAACTAGTTTCCCCAAGAGGTTCTAAATATCCTGGAAATAGAAATGGGATTATGGAAGGATTAAATTTATTAGCTGTGATCATTTCATCCTGGCTGTTCAGCTGAGAGACGCTAGTTGGGGAACAAACCTATGGAGCTTAAGGTAGGGAAGAGAGACTCTTACACCAGAACCATTGGAAGAAATAAAACCCCAGCAAGATGGCCAAGGGAATGTTTTCCTACATGGCAGAATGTTTTGTCTTTTTCTTTTAAGATGGAGCCACCTTAACCAAGAAGAGGAACGGGTTTTGTTTGAAAACTCTAACTGGATATTTGGTTATGAATAATTTTATATCATATTTCATTCAACAACTATCATATTTTCCATGTAATTATATACTCTTCATAATTAACATCTTAACAGCTGCACAGTGAATAGCTATATCAGAATGATTTTAATATATCTTTTTAATAATATTTTTCTACCAAAAAATATGCACTCATGGAAAGTTGTTAAATATACATTAAATGAAAAAAAGCAAGAGCTATACAATAATGTCCTCTGTATTGTATCATTAAAATTAAAGATAACAACAAATATTTGTGTATGAATATGCATGTTTATAGTCATTCTGG
Source organism: Perodicticus potto (assembly GCA_963574655.1). NCBI lineage: Eukaryota > Metazoa > Chordata > Mammalia > Primates > Lorisidae > Perodicticus > Perodicticus potto. The sequence continues at coordinate 8,383 of CAUYRH010059877.1, read as the reverse complement.
GTAGAGGGATGTTAAACTGTAAATGGGGTCACCTACAGAAGTTAATAATTGTCATTCATTTCTCTGTCATTTAAACTTTTATGATAAGCATCTAGTTTTTCTGTAATTAAAAACCAATAGCAAAGATATTGCCCAATAAGAATTAGGAGAAATCATTAATTCCAGAAAAGTTTGAGGAAAACATCTTGACTCTAAAACATGGAAACTAAAACATCTTGAAATTGGGGTGGAGAATGGCATGACCGGCCAGGCAGGTGGTGGGCAAGCCCATGGAGAATCCAGTCCCAACTTAGTCCTGCGACCCAGCCACACTCCTGACACTTAGCCATACTTACTGACGCTCACCGAGGCTTCATCTGGATGCCGTGTCCATGTTTTATGTGCTTCTATTCGTCCCCTCTGCTCATGAGCCTTAATAAACACGTCGCAGACTACAGACATAAAAGCACACAGCTAAATTCACGTTTTCTCTTAAGGTCAGAAACCACAGATGCGCTAAAAAGGGTGGTGGGGGATGGAGGTGGACTCCGACATGTTGATCTAGCTGACTTTCACATTCCAAGGATGCATTGGGGTCATTCAGAAATACATAATTTTGCAGAGAGCAGAAAGCACTTAGTGTCCACTGAACACTTGCTCAGAGCTCAATTGGAAATGTCAGGGCCACACTGACATGGGCCCCTCTGTGGTCCTCAGGGCGCTGGCCTAGAAAGGCTGCTGGAACAGGTTCTGGTAAGGTCTGCACAGGGGCCTCCTATGCTCTAGCCACACGTGATGAGGGGTCACTCTCCCCTGCCTCTTCCTTTTGCTCACCTCCACCTTCACTCCACCCACACCCGCACCCCATTCCTCCTTCCTGGGAAATGAAAAGCTGGAGGCGAAGAGATTCTTGCACTTTTATGGTGGATAAGGGATCTTGGAATCCCGATGATGGTACAATCTTCACTCCTGACTTTGCAATCCCAGCCACTTTCACTTTGCCTTTGGTATCTGAGCTTAGATGAAATGGAAAGGTCACCAAAAGCTTCAGGAGGAACTGCTAAATTTCACTGATGCTCTGACTCAAAATCTCCAAATTTAGCCCTGCTGACTCCTTCTGCAGACACCCATTCCCCAAGTCCCTAGGCTGCCTGGCAGGGGATATTGGAACAGAATCTCCAACCTTGCAGGTTTGGCCTCATTTCAATCCTGGGAGTACCCAGAGCTTCTGCTTAATAATGAAATGGAAATGCTGGTATTAGAATGGGGCCAAGTGTGTTTTGACAGCATCTGCAAGGCCTGTGTCATACCCATAATATTGCACCATCAGAGTATCCAGCCAGGGGGCCTGGCCTGACCCACTGAGCTTCTCTTTCAACTTTTCAGTTTCTCAGACTATGGTCATCTTGCAAATTGCTACTTACAAAAGCAGTCTCTTTCAAGGTGGATTTGAAAAGAGTTAATGTCCTATTGGGGGCCTTAACACTTAAAATAAATGCAGATTGACCATGGATAGTCTGGAAATTTAAAATCCTCACTGGGTGGCACCTCTGGCTCATCAAGTAGGGTGCCGGCCCCATATACCCAAGGTGGTGGTTTCAAACCCGGCCTCGGCCTAACTGCAAAAACAGAAAAATAGCCGGGCATTGTGGCGGGCACCTATAGTCCCAGCTACTCGGGAGGCTGAGGCAAGAGAATCGCCTAAGCCCAGGAGTTGGAGGTTGCTGTGAGCTCTGTGATGCCACGGCACTCTACCGAGGGTGATAAAGTGAGACTCTGTCTCTACAAAAAAAAAAAAAAAAAATCCTCACTGGTCCCAAATCTGAAACTCTTTGAATGCCAACAAGACGCCAGGTAGAAAATTCCCAAGCCTCTCGTGACAGGTCACAGTCAAAATGCAGTCAGATTTTGTTTCATGTACAAAATTATTAAAAATATTGTTTAAAACTGCCATCCAGCTATGTGTATAAGGTGTAAAAAAATAAAAATAAGTGAATCTCACATATAGACTTGGGTTTCATCCCCAAGACAGCTCATCTCCCGCCTGCCAAAGCTGCAGGATTATTACAGTTTCATTTGCCACACTTCGGTGAGGGACACTCAGCCTGCACATGCTGGGGCTCCCCTCCTTCTCCCCTATAAGAGGGAGCAGCCCAAAGAGGGGTGTGATTAAAAGTGGCCGAAGCCACCTGTCACCTGCCCCCTGCCCTGCAGCGTGGCAGCCCCCAGTCTGTGGGAGGGCATTGCCAGAGGCTGGCTCAGCTGCCTCTCAGGGAAGGTGGCCTGCTCACGTCAGGGCGAGATGCAGTAGCAGGTGCACAGCACTCAGATCAGGGCGGCTTGGAGGCCAGTGTAGCCTCTCTCTCAGCACCCTCCAGAGTCATCTGAGGCTCTTCTAGTGAAACACTGATGCTGAGGTCAAGCCCTGGTCTGCTGTATTGGAAGATCTTCAGGGGACAGTGACTAGTGGCCAGACAACATCCACTGCTTTGGAACCCGGGTCTGTATGGCTTCTCCGCCCCCTCCCTCAATTCCATATTTATTCAGCCTCGTAGGGTCCACTGCTGAGTTCTGAGGCAGTAGCTGAGCCGAGAAGGTGGGAGAGGGCTCTTGGCATCACAGAGTCTACACCTTACCGGAGAGACAGCTCCGTGTACAAAGAATGCCGCACCGTGCAGGAGAGAGAATTCGAGAATAAAAGAAGACAAACAACAGGAGGTTAATGACCCAGCAAGAAGCACCTCTGCTAAGAAAGCCAGCTCTGGTGCAGACAGAACAGCTGGGGCTCGGGAAGCCACTTGGTTTTCCAGAAGCCGGCAATGACTCGGACTCCCAGCCGAGACGGGAACACGAGCTCCTGACTCAGGCTCTCTCTGACCCACTCACAGTGAAATGCACACTGGGGCCATTGTCTAGCTAATTACTTTTTTTTTAACTGCCATGGAATAAATCCACATAATTAAGCCCTCACAACGTGTTATTTTCTTTTTGAATTATCTATATAATTGCCTTCATTTTCCACTTCATTTTGCACGTGTAACTCTAATCTCACTTCCTCCTTTGGCCTGGTCAGCATGAAGTGAATTTTTCCCCAATAATCCACATACACTGAGCTATTATTATATGTAAGAGGCAGTGTGATTGGTATGATGGGGAGCTGGGAACAAAAATTGTAAATAGGCAGATACTTGCGCCCTCCCTGTGTAAGTGTGCAGCCTGCTCCAGCGTGTTCAGGGGAATTGGGCCACCCGTGAAGCCTAAGGTGAGGGGTGGCGGGGGAGGACGGGGTTGAGGAGGGCAGAGGGGGGACCGTGGGCCTAGCCCGCTGCATTGGGAGGGCCCTGTGAGGGCTCAATGCAGGGAGAGGAGGGCAGTGGCGGATAGGTAGTCGTGTAAGGGCATGAAACTGCCCAAGTTCAAATCTGGGCTCTCCCTCTTGTGAGCTGCGTGATTTGGGCAATTTATCTAGCCTCTCTGGGCCTCAGTTTCCTACCTGTAAAATGCAGATAATAATAATCTTCCTTATTAGGCTATTTGGAAGATTCAAAGAGTTGCTATCCTCAAATCATTTCACAAGTGGTGGGAGCACGGGAAGCAGCAGGTGAGTGTGACCTACAATCTCGAGCACGGAGCAGAGGTGTGGTGTGACCACGCACCAGCTCCCCCACCCCTGCCACTGTTCGAGTGATAGAGTGAAGCCAGCGGGAGGAGCTGCCACCATCCCCAGTGTGGAGTCTGGAGCCCTGCCTGGCACTGGAGCCTGGGATGTCACAGAGACGCAAACAAGAAAGGTATGGCAAGGAGTAAGCGAACAGGACGCGTGACCCACGGAGCGAGGCAGGAGGCCCAGGTGACCTTCCTGGACCCAGGAGCGGAGCAGCAGAGGGCGAGGAGGAGTCCCCCTGGGGACGACCAGAAGAATCCAGCAGCTGCTGGAGAAGGAGCCACAGACTCCGTTCTGGAGGTGAGAAGACAGGCAGCTGTGCAGAAGGTGGATGCTCCCAGGGACAGACTTTAGGGAGGAGAGCAGGAGAGACAGGTCCGGGGACCAGGCAGGTGGTTACCATGGTGATGGCCTGGACAGTGGGACTAGAATCACCAAGCGTCCCCAGAAGCAGATGCTGAAGGATGTTGTGTCTCTCTCCAGGGCTGCCAAGACAAAGTGCTGTGAGCTGGGTGGCTTAAAACAATAGAAATCTACTCTCTTGCGGTCCTGAGGGTGCTGGCAAGGACACGTCGCGTAGAGGCTCTGCGGGGAGGCTGCCCCAGGCCTCTCTTCCAGCTCCTCCCGGGGCAGCTGACCAGTCGCTCCAGATGCTGCCTCTGCACTCACACGGCGTCCCTGGTCCCTGCCCATCTCAGGGGTTCATGCTCTCTTAGGCTAAACCAGCCTAACTTCATCTTAACTTGATTACATCTGCAGAGATCCTATTTCCAGTAAGAATGCATTTACAGGTGCCAAGGGTTAGGCCTTCGACGTATCTTTGGGGGGTTTGCGATTCCTATCACCTGGAGGGCCATGGGGGCGAGGGCAGGGGAGTGCTCCAGCCAGTGGCTGGGCTAGTGGGGACCTGGATTTGATTCCCTGACAGGGCCCAGAGCAGGAGGCGCATTTCATGTGGCTTTGGGCTGTCCAGCTGCAGTGGGGCTCCAAGGACAGAGCAGCCTCAGAGATGACCACTGCTGTGAAGTGGCTGCTGCTGCTTGTGTTCACTGAACCCCCACTGCCCCATGTGAACCTCAGAAGCCAGAGCACGGGGTGGCGGTGGGGTAGGAGTGGGGTAGAGTGGGGCAGAAGTGGGGTGAGGTAGGAGTGGGGTGGTGTTGGATGGGGCAGAAGAGGGGTGAGGTAGGAGTGGGGTGTGGTAGGCATGGGGTGGGGTTGGGCAGGGCAGAAATGGGATGGGGTTGGGTGGGGTAGAAGTGGGGTGGGGTTGGGTGGGGCAAAAGTGAGGTGGGATTGGGTGGGACAGAAGTGGGGTGAGGTAGGAGAGGGGTGGGGTTGGGTGGGGCAGAAGTGGGGTGAGGTAGGAGTGGGGTGGGGTGGGGACTGGGGGTGGGGTAGAGTCGGGGGAGGGGATTGTAGGTGGGGTGGGCCCTCTCCTCAGCATGAGGCTGAGCCCAGGTCCTGACTGAAGTCTACCAGGGTGAAAATTCACTAGGAGCTCCCGGAGTGTGGGTTGGAGAAAGATTTCTCATATCAGTAAGTAGTAAAAAGTTTGTTTTACCTTTTGCAAGAAAACAAGAGGGTGAGAAAGAAAGAATAAGAAAAGGAGGAGCGGCTAAGGCAGGCGAGGGGGAGACAGGAAGAGCAGGCCTGGGGAGCCGTGCTCAGCGTGTTAAAGGGTAAAGTGGCTTCATCCCTCTCTGCAGCCGCTGACCACAGAAGTGGGGGCTGCAGCCTCTTTATTTCTTCTCCTTTCCGGGTGAGGCTGACTTTGTCAGGGCCCTGAGAGTCTGTCCGGCCAGAGCTGAGCGGGGACCCCCATCCTCTCAGGGCTCTTCAAGGCTGAGAAAATGAATTCTTGGGGTCACACATGTTTAATTAAATGACAAAGGAGGTGGCTGTGCTGTGAGTTTCTCTTCAAAGGGGCAGTCACGTTTTGTGAGTTGATTCCCTCACTTTCTGTTAGGGGCTTTACTTTGCCTCTTTTAGCCCCGTTAGTAGTAAAGCCACCTTTCACTTTCCCAGATGACACATTTCCAAAAGGTGTACCCAGGATGGAAAACTGAAAATCTAACCCGTCTTTGTCTCTTCTGGAAAAGAGATGTAGGCTGATACGGTGGGAGGACCTGAGGCCAGGCCCCTGGACCCAGCCCTGCCCTCCTCCAGTCTCTCTGGGCTCCAGGCTTATCTAGGAAGTGAGGGCCTTTGGTGCAGAACCTCCGAGGTGCTCTTCAGCTTTAACCCATCCTGAGTCCCACCTCCCACTGACGTGATTTCATGGAGGCCTCACCTTCCCTTCGGAGGGTCTTTGGCAGGGCAGAGCCTTCCAGTGTAGCTCAAGCCACTCAGATCTTATCAAGCAGTCTACAGACATCCTCATGGTAAAGCAGCGGTCCTCGCTGGTGGCCCTTGGGGGCAGCCCTCCGGGGAGTCTGGAAGCTCCTTACAGGTTAGTGCCCATAGCACGGAACTCCCTTAGGCGTCCAGTGTGTCCTTAGGGCTCCAGGAAAGGTGGGTGGATCAGCAGACCCCAGGACCAGCCAGCAAAGGGGTCCCTGATCAGGACTGGTGGCGAAGTCCACATTTCCTGCCTCCCTTGATCTTCAGAACAGTTTGTCCTTGTGAGAAACCATGCAGTGATGAATGTCACCCCACAGCCCTACATCAGACAGAGATGGTGCCTCACCTCAGTAGCCATGTGGGCCTGCGGGAGTTCTCTGACCCCAGTGCTCGCGCTTCTCACCCCAGCTGAAAGGTGGCTGGCCAGAGACATGGAACACAACTTGAAGACACCAGGGTGGTACCAGTGCCGGACAGCCAGATATCCCCAAATGGCACACGGGCAGCAAATCTGTATCTTTATCTGCCTTGCATCTGTATTGTGGGGAACCATATTATTGATAGGCCTTTAGTACATAAAAGGCAGTGAGAGATGGGAAGTATAAATTATACATGTTAAAATTTTAGGAAAAAAATGTTAGTAATCTGGTACTACACATGCTTATAGTTAAAAGTGCTAGGGAATGAATTGCCTTAGTCCTTACACATTTTGCATTACACACAGGATATGCCTGTGTCTCTGCAGCTTGCAAACACTGCGTTTGCCACCTGCTCCTCTAACAAAGGGCACTGCCACGTCATTGCTTGAAAAGACACATGTGAACTACTTAATCAGTTTCATCTAACTGACTTGTTTTGGGTCTCAAAATAATTCTGAACATGTTACCCACTGCTCCAAGAAGGAGCCCTCGTGCTATAAAAGCCATTCTTCAGGCCTGGGATGTGGTCATTTACAAAGTACTTTCCTTTTATGGCTGGAACCCAAAAATAACATCAGCAATTCGTACAGAGGAGGGGAAGGGGGAGAAACAGTCAAGGGGCAGAGGGAGCTTCCGGCTGTCACTGATGTGGTTGTTGTTGTTCTGTCTCAGCTTTGTTTTTCAAGATCGATGTCAGAGTGTCGCTTGGCAAACATGAGGGATGTTCCTCAGCAGGGCCGCCCAGGCTCAGCAAACACTCCAGGCACAGACGTCCCTGCACGAGCCGCCAATCACACCAGGTCCTCTTGGGGGGACTTTCTTGCCTATGTCATCTCGTCCTGGGAGGTCTGAATGCAAAGGGTGTCACGGAGTATGTCTCTCGGCACAGCAGAGCGGAGCTCTTCACATTCATCCCAGAGAGAAGCAGGACAGCCCCACCAACAGGGCCCAGCACCCAGCAGTGACACCTGCTGGGGGGCACAGCGGGCACTGGCACCCAGCAAGACAGGGGCAGGTGGTGTCCAGACCTACCACCGTGTGGAGACCCACTGCCCAGCACCTTCCCCGGCCTAGGAGTCAGTTGTGGGCCCCAAACCATGGAAATGGCTTTAAGGGTGGTGGTGGTGTCTCTAGCACACCTGGCTCATCTCCTCACCTTGCAGTACAGTTTCCCAGGGTGGTGGGAGAACCTTCTACTCACACTGGGAATAACACTTGTAGGGTGTCAGGTCGGGGGGACACTGCAGGGATTCAGAGCTCCTCTTAGAATGGCATGGGACATGGTGTGTGTGCTTATGACACATCCTGGAGCAAAGGCCACTGAAACAACAGACATAGTTACTTACAGCCACATGTCCAAAGAGCTTCCCTTACACTCTCAGATCCAGTCTGAATGTCAGGTCTGTCTCCCTAAGAATATAGTCAACAGAAACAGTGGGCCGGGAGGGAACCAGCACAGCCCCTGCCCTGGAAAGGCCGGCAGACCCCTGTGGAAACACAGTGCTGTGCCGGGCTGCACGGTGTGTCTAGGAACCGCTATAAGGTGAGCTCAGCAGGCGGGACAGGAGGGGAGAAACGAGGAGGAGACGCCCACCAGGCTGAGCACGCGGAGTGCTGAAGGCCAGCAGGGCAGGGGCAGGGCTGGAATTAAATGGCGGTAGCTTTGCGGCGGGGGGAAGAAAGAGAGAGGGAAGGGTGAGAGTCATGAGCACCGCCCACTACCAGAGCAGATGGGCTGGAGGGAGGCGAGGGTGGGACAGAGGCACAAGAGCCACCTCCCCTCCCTGTCCCTTCCACCCTCTCACTGCCACCCATACAAAACCCACCCTGGGAAACTGTCGGGAGCCATAGAGACAATGGTCTCGCCATTTTGTCAAGGCCTAATCTTAAACTTCTACTTCTACTTCTTCAAGCCTGCCCCATTTCCCAAAAGTCAAACTGACCCAGCCTGCAGTTAGTCCATTGAAGGGTTGACAAC
>CAUYRH010059876.1:0-14369 GCA_963574655.1 Perodicticus potto | reverse complement strand
CCTAACCTTACATATTGCGGCATCTGCGCCAAGCCTACTCGTACAAAGACATTTCAAAACTAGCAATAATTAAGGCTGGGCACCTGTGGCTCAAAGGGCTAAGGTGCCAGCCATGTACACCTGAGCTGGCAGGTTCGAATCCAGCCTGGGTCGGCCAAACAACAATGACAGCTGCAACCAAAAAAAAAAAAAAAATGGCCGGGCGTGTGGTGGGCGCCTGTAGTCCCAGCTACTTGGGAGGCAGAGGCAGGAGACTCGCTTGAGCCCAGGAATTGGAGGTTGCTGTGAGCTGTGATGCCACAGCACTCTACCCAGGGTGACAGCTTGAGGCTCTTTCTCAAAAAAAAAAAAAAAAAAAAAAACTCCAATAATATGGCATTATAGCATTTAATCCATATGACAATTAATTAATTACACTCACAAAGAAAGTATATTCCTATTTTCACCATTCAGGAACAGTGAAATAATTTTATAACTTGGTAGGGGGAAGATTTATTCACCATATTTTAAAGTTAATAAGTAGGGAGAATGTTTGCACTTTTCTTTTCCTTTTTTTTTTAGAGACAGAGTCTCACTTTGTTGCCCTTGGTAGAGTGTTGTGTCACAGCTCACAGCAACCTCCAGCTCCTGGGCTTAGGTGATTCTCTTGCCTCAGCCTCCCAAGCAGCTGGGACTACAGGCGCCTGCCACAACACCTGGCTATTTTTTGTTGCAGCAATCATTGTTGTTTGGCGAGCCCAGGCTGGATTCGAACTCACCAGCTCAGGTGTATGTGGCTAGCGCCTTAGGCACTTGAGCCACAGGTGCCAAGCCTCCATTTGATTTTTATACATTATATACCTATGTACCTAGAGCCTTTTGTTGTAGGGTTGTTTTTTTTTTCTTAAGTGATCCTCCTACCTCAGTGTCTCACGTAGCTAGGACTCTAGCTGCTTGCCACCATATCAGACTAATTATTCTTTTTCTTTCTTTCTTTCTTTTTTTTTTAGACAGAGTCTCAAGCTGTCACTCTGGGTAGAGTGCTGTGGCATTACAGCTCACAGCAATCTCAAACTCTTGGGCTTAAGCGATTCTCTTGCCTCAGCCTCCCAAATAGCTGGCACTATAGGTGCCCACCACAATTCCAGCTATTTTTGGTCTGTAGTTGTTGTTTACCAGGCCTGGGCTGGGTTCAAACCTGCCAGCCTCAGTATATATGGCTGGTGCCCTCATCACTGAGCTATGGGCACCGAGCCGCTTTCTTTCTTCTTTTCTTTTGCAGAGACAGTGACTCTTATTCAGGCTGGTCTGGAACTTCTGGCCTCAAGCAATCCTCCTGCCTCAGCCCTCAAAGTGCTAGGCTTACAGACATGAGCCACGGGTAGAAGTGGGGACTGAGAATCTTTTATTTTATTATTTTTTTTGAGACAGAGTCTCACTATGTCGCTCTCAGTAGAGTGCTGTAGTGTCACAGCTCACAGCAACCTCAAACTCTTGGGCTTAAGTGATTCTCTTGCCTCAGCCTCCCAAGTAGCTGGGACTACAGGTGCCCTCCACAATGCCCTGCTATTTTTTATTGCAGATGTCATTGCTGTTTAGCTGGCCCAGGGCGGGTTCGAACCTGCCACTCTCGCTGTATGTGGCTGTCACTGTAACCACTGTGCTACGGGTGCTGAGCCCTGAGAATCTTTTAAACGCTGATTTTACATTTTGTGTTTATCAGCTGACAAACTTTTGAGATATTAAGTAAAGATACTACTGGCCCACCAACATTTCGCTTTTGGCAATATCACCACTTTGGTGCATCTCTACAAAATTACTGGAATATTCCTTTGGGCTTAGGGGAAAATGAAGAAAATGCAAGTATTGATATTTACAAAAAGAAGTATCTCAATTTAGCTGATTGCTTTCAGGTATGAAGCCAGTCGTCCACATACTCAATTATAAAAGATGGATAATAAAATGAAAGACTGTGCACAAATGTTTGAACTATATTATTGAAGATTATACCTAAAAGGTTAAGTATAATTTAGAATTTTATAATCTTTGTTAACTCACTGAGCACCTGCTTTATGACATTTACGTTTGACTTTAATCTGTATGCCTTTCATCTATGTTTCTATGGATACACATTCATAAATTTGAGGACTTAGGAACCTCAAGACATTTTTAGAGGGTGTGAGAATCTGCTATTTTGTTTTTCTTTTAAAAACTTTTGCACTCTGTTTTTTACCCTCAAGGGTTTAGGAAAGTTTCATGTATTAGTCACTTTGATCCTACAGGTATCATGGTAGACTAGTCACAAAAAAAGAGAAGGGCAGATAAATAATGTTTAAGTCCACCTTCAAACACTTAATAGTACCTCAGAATAAGATAAAATTTTAACTTAATTCTATTACCCAGTCTATCACTAATTGTGCATCTTTTTACTTTTTAAATAAGGAGTTTGACTTCCTTGCCTTATTTCCTGCTTCATGTGACTTTTACCATCAAAAGTAATCCTCTCTAGGCTTGACACCTGTGGCTCAAGCGGCTAAGGTGCCAGCCATGTACACCTGAGCTGGCAGGTTCGAATCCAGCCCGGCCCGCCAAACAATGATGGCTACAACCAAAAAATGGCCAGGCGTTGTGGCGGGCGCCTGTAGTCCCAGCTATTTGGGAGGCAGAGGCAGGAGACTCGCTTGAGCCCAGGAATTGGAGGTTGCTGTGAGCTGTGATGCCACTGCACTCCAGGGTGACAGCTTGAGGCTCTGTCTCAAAAAAAAGTAATCCTCTCTACCTCATCATTAGCCTTTCTATTGTTTTTGATGTTTTAAAAGAAAATTCCTTCTTAACCCTCTATCTTTTTTGGCCAGGCTTTCTTCTCCAACTGTCTCCTCTTAATTTGGGAGAAGAATTGAATTGTCCAGGTAAGGCGGGGCATGGTGTCTCACACGTCTAATCCTAGCACTCCGGGAGGCTGAAGCAAGTGGACTGCTTGAGCTCAGGGGTTCCAAGATCAGCCTAAGAACAAGCAAGACCTGTCTCTACTGGATGCCTGTAGTTGCAGCTACTGGGGAGGCGGAGGCAAGAAGACTGCTGCTTCATTCGTTCTTTATGAGGTTTTTGTTTCTAGTCCTTATCTTAAACATTTTTTATTATAATTTTTTTTTTTTGCAGTTTTTTGCCGGGTCTGTGTTTGAACCCACCACCTCCGGCATATGGGGCCAGTGTCCTACTCCTTTGAGCCACAGGCGCCGCCTCTTAAACTTTGTTATTGTTATTAAATGTTAAGCCTTTTTAATTTTGTGAAGGCAAAAATTGGAAACCAAATAAACACATGTATATTTATAAAGAAAATTTAAAAAATAAAAATACAAAATAACATTTTCCAAAGCAAACAAATAAAAATTAAAATTAAAAAAAAAGAAGACTGCTCAAGACCAACAGTTTGAGGTTGCTCTGAACTCTGACACCACAGCACTCTACCCAGGGCATTGAATGAGACTCAGACTCCAAAAAACAAAAAGAAAAGGGTGGGCTTGTGGCTTAGTGGGTAGGGTGCTGGTCCCATACACAGTGGGTGGCAGGTTCAAACCCAGCCCCGGTCAAACTGTAACAAAAATACAGCTGGGCGTGGTGGCGGGCGCCTGTAGTCCCAGCTACTCAAGAGGCTGAGGCAAGAGAATCACCTAAGCCCAGGAGCTGGAGTTTGCTGTGAGCTGTGTGATGTCCTGGCACTCTACTGAGGGTGCTAAGGTGATAAAGTGAGACTCTGTCTCTACAAAAAAAAGAAGAAAAAGAAAAAGTCCAGATAATCTTGTCGACATCTGCTCTTTCCTTCTTTTAATTCTAAACATCCCTAGAACTTCATTCTGTTTTTCCTTCATTACTCATGTTCACAGAAATCACATCTTCCTATTGACTACAGGACTTCATTTCTCTTTTTCTTTTTTTTTTGAGACAGAGCCTCAAGCTGTCACCCTGGATAGAGTGCTGTGGCATCACAGCTCACAGCAACCTCCAATTCCTGGGCTCAAGCGAGTCTCTTGCCTCCGCCTCCCAAGTAGCTGGGACTGCAGGAGTCCGCCACAACGCCCAGCCATTTTTTTGGTTGCAGCCATCATTGTTGTTTGGCAGGGCCAGGCTGGATTCGAACCTGCCAGCTCAGGTGTACGTGGCTGGTGCCTTAGCCCGCTGAGCCACAGGCGCCGAGCCAGGACTTCATTTCTCATCTTCAGCCCTCTGACACATGTATTTTCAGTTGTTTTTTTTTTTTTTTTTTTTTTTTTGAGACAGAGTCTCAAGCTGTCACCCTGGGTAGAGTGCTGTGACATCACAGCTCACAGCAACCTCCAATTCCTGGGCTCAAGTGAGTCTCTTGCCTCTACCTCCCAAGTAGCTGGGACTGCAGGTGCCCGCCACAACGCCCGGACATTTTTTGGTTGCAACCGTCATTGTTGTTTGGCGGGCCCAGGCTGGATTCGAACCCGCCAGCTCAGGTGTACGTGGCTGGCGCCTTAGCCCATTGAGCCACAGACGCCGAGCCTATTTTCAGTTTTTTTAAAGTGCTCACTTTGAATGTTTAACACCTATAATGTAACATGCCTTAGACAGATTTATTGTTTTTAAAAATACTTTTATTTTATAATTTCAGATTTATGGTAAAGTTGCGAAGATAGTATAGACTCCTATATGTTTTTTCCCAGTTTCGCCGGTTAATAACATCTTATGTTATGTAATGCCACTTGTTGCAACTAAAGAATGAGCAATAATACATATTTTATTCAGCTTTTAGTTGGTATTTTACTAGGTATGAAAGTTAATTTTCTTTTCTTTTCTTTTTTTTGGTAGAGACAGAGTCTCACTTTATCGCCCTCGGTATAGTGCCGTGGCGTCACACAGCTCACAGCAACCTCCAACTCCTGGGCTTCAGTGATTCTCTTGCCTCAGCCTCCCGAGTAGCTGGGACTACAGGTGCCTGCCACAACGCCTGGCTATTTTTCTGTTTTGCAGTTCGGCCAAAGCCGGGTTTGAACCTGCCACCTTTGGTATACGGGGCCGGTGCCCTACTCGATGAGCCACAGGATTCCTGGACATTTGGCCAAATAGGCATAGGTGTTTTGGGATGCAATTAATATTTGAATTGGTAGGCTCAGCACCTGTAGTTCAACGGCTAAGGCGCCAGCCATATACACTGAGGCTGGCAAGTTCAAACCCGGCCCCAGCCTGCCAAACAACAATGACAACTACAACCAAAAAATAGCCGGGTATTGTGGCAGGCACCTGTAGTCTCAGCTACTCGAGAGGCTGAGACAAGAGAATCACTTAAGCCCAAGAGTTAGAGATGGCTGTGAGTTGTGACGCCACAGCACCCTACCGAGGGCAACATATGACACTATCTCAGAAAAAGAAAAATTTTGAATTGGTGGTAGTCTGAATAAAGCAGATTGCCCTCCCAATATGACTGAATCCCACCCAATCAAGTGAAGGCCTGAATAGAAACAACAAAGCTGATACTCCCCTAATGCTCCACACTGCCCATTTCCAAGAAAAGGGGAATATCCTTTTGCCTAACTATTTTGAATTGGGACATCCATTTATCTCTTCAAGAACCATTGTGGCAGGTGCCTCCAGTTCCAGCTACTTGGGAGGCGGAGGCAAGAGGATCCCTTGGGCCCAGGAAACTGAGGTTGCTGTGAATTATGAAGATGCCATGGCACTCTAGCCTGGGGCAACAGAGTGAAACTCTGTCTCTAAATACATACATACATACATACATGTCACTTTCCTTTTTCTGTCCATAAATCCTCTCTAACCTTGTGGCAGCACTGGACTTGCTGAAACACCCCCAGTGGGATTGTGGGTAAGATTTCTCAAATTCTGAAGCTCCATGAATTTGTGTTTTAAGCTATCCACGTTTGTTTAACCAAAAAAAAAAAAAAAAAAACATTTTTTTTTTTCAGACAAGAGTCTCTCATCTTGTCACCCTCTGTTGAGTGCCATGGCATTACAGATCACATCTACCTCAAACTCCTGGGCTCAAGTGATCCTCTTGCCTCAGCCTTCTTCTTAGTTGCTAAGACTACAGGCACCCACCACAAGGCCCAGCTATTTTTAGAGACAGGGTCTGGAGGCTGGTCTCGAACTCCTGAGCTCAGGCAATCCACCTGCCTGGGCCTCTAAAAGTATTAAGAAAATTTTTGAACTAAACTGGGTTCAGAAGTCATGACAGAAAATTGGGTCCAAAAACTGGACTAGACTCAGAGGGCTCAGCAGTCTGCAGCATTTGGAAATTCTAAGGAATGTTAGTGTGCCCCCTCTTTTACTCTCCTTAAGCACTAAGGCAGGGAAAAAAAAAATCATTGACTAAATGTATCAAGGGGATCTGAGAGCAACAGCCAAAAATAAGATACTTAGTTTCTGAGGTCTAAGTGGAAACATGGCCATGCTTACCCATACATGTATAAAAGTATTAGGCCCCAAAGCAGAAAACACAAAAATGTATCTATGGAAAGGAAGCCATACTCTGTAATTTAAAGAGGTTTATTCTGAGCCAAATTTGAGGACCATGGCCAGAGGCCATGCCCAAGAAATCACCAAGCAAGTTGCCTTGAGGTGGTGGGGTTATAATTTGGTTTTATACATTTCAGGGAGACAGGAATTACAGGTAAAGGTACAAATCAATACATGGAAGGCATACATTGGTTTGGCCTGAAAGGGTCGGACATCTCAAAAGGGGGGGGCGGGTAGCAAGGAACAGGTTATAGGTGGATTTAAAGATTCTTTAGTTGAGGCTCAGCGCCTGTGGCTCAACGGGCTAAGGCGCCAGACACGTACACCTGAGCTGGCGGGTTTGAATCCAGCCTGGGCCTGCCAAACAACGACAGCTGAAACCAAAAAATGGCCGGGCGTTGTGGCGGGCGTCTGTAGTCCCAGCTACTTGGGAGGCAGAGGCAAGAGACTAGGCAGAGGCAGAGACTTGCTTAAGCCCAGGAACTGGAGGTTGCTGTGAGCTGTGATGCCACAGCACTCTATCCAGGGTGACAGCTTGAGCCTCTGTCTCAAAAAAAAAAAAAAAATAGTTGAAAATTAGCTGAAAGAGTTAGACTTTGTGGGCAGCGCCTATGGCTCAGCCAGTAGGGAGCTGGCCTCATTTACCGAGGGTGGCGAGTTCAAACCTGACCCTGGCCAAACTGCAACAACAACAACAACAAAAATAGACAGGCATAGTGGCAGGTGCCTGTAGTCCCAGCTGCTCAGGAGGCTGAGGCAAGAGAATCACCTAAGCCCAAGAGCTGGAGGTTGCTGTGAGCCATGACGCCGCACCACTCTACCGAGGGCGATAAAGTGAGACCCTTAAAAAAAAAAAAAAAAAAGGAGTTTGGCTTTGTTTAATCGCCCTGGTGGGGGGGGTGGGGGGGGGGGGGGGGGAGAACGCTTAGTTAAGGTAAGGTCCTGTTAATGAGAGACAAATGCAGGACATATGCCCAGACTCTAGTAGTTTGTTGTGTATATTGAGGATCTGCAGGTTATGTCTTAAATAGCTTTAAGCCTGTTAATGAGTCACAAAGGACCTATTAAAGAAGGCAGGGGGACATGCCTTCTCATGGCCAGCAACTCAGTTTTAAGGGATCCCCTTGGCCAAGAGGTGGTCCAGTCAGTCAGAGCCTGGAGAGGAGGCTTAAGATTTTATTTTAGTTCACACATGGCAAAATCTTACTAAAAATAATTCAAAATTAAAATGGAATATTTCAAATGAACAATGCTGCACTTTAAAAAGTACGTTTAATAATGAAGGCTCCCAAATTAGGTTCATCTAAGGGATGCCCATTGATGTGCAGGAGCTTCTAAAAAATATTTCCATATTTTTATTGCCTCTTTAAGAAGAGTCTTTATAAAAGTTAAATAAAAAGCTTACCTTTTGGTTTAGTTACTAAACTGCCTTAAAGGCTAAAAGAAGGCAATCTTGGATTAAGTGTTTACAAAAATAGGACCTCAGGTAAAGCAGGCTTGCTTCTTTTTCAGAGCTAACTATGCTGAGTCCAGGTACAGAGAATACTTTCTTTGCCATATTCCTTAATGGGCTCCACTCTCAGCTCAGGGATTTTAGCTAAGAAATAGTTAAGTTAAAAAGTTTACCTACTAAACTAAATCACCAAAATATACCTTTCTGCCATTTAGTCGGCTATTTTAAAATGCTTTTCTAAAAGAAATTTGTATCTATAAAGGAAATTTATTTTTAAGGGTACCTGCCTTTCCCCCTGGAGAAAAGGAAGACTGAGTTACTAGAAACTCTTACCACTTGTTTAAATTCACATAACTAGTCTTATCTTAAGTTGATTTCCTCAAACACCCTGTCTTACTGTGCGTTTAGCTACACCTTCGTCCTTGGTTTCGACAAATGATGGTATAATATTTAGATGCAAAGTCTTAGCTCTGTGTTTTTGAGATATAAATTTTCTACCTGGTTTCACCTAAGAATCATACCTTCAGAAATGCAAATTTAAGGTTGCCTACCAAAGGGCAATGAAACAGGTAATGATCATCTGCATGGGAAAAGACAAAACTATTTGAAAACTGGCAAATGAGAATTCCTTGGGAAAGCTTTAAGATCTGCCCCTATTTGTGTGTCTCCATTTCTGTATATTTATGTGCTATGAGTAAGTGATAATATTTGGCAAATAAAGCTAGCTTTTAAATTTTGGTAAAATAAAATAGGAATAGCTTCAGTACTGTTGGTTAAACATAATTGAGACATTTTTATCTGAATTTACTGGTCAGACATGTTTACTCTGTCTCTGACACACATTTTAAGGTCATAAAACTACTGCTTCTGTAATATTTTTGATACTTGCTTAATTTGTCTATGAGCTAAAGCTGTAAGGGCTGGCTGCTGGGCTCTCCCGAAGGCTTGCATATATCTCACTGTGAGCTTATCTTTGGTCATGAGTCTCTATAGACTCTGGGGTCTGGACAAGAGGCTGTGGTTAAGGCCTGGGAACACATGTGCTCACTGCCTAGACTACTAGCAGGAAAGCAGAGTCTAGCCCAATATTGACTCTTTGTCCCTAGCTCAATTTTGTTCAGTTTTGCTCAGCTTCTGCCTCAGCCTCCCAAAGATCTGGGATTTTAGGTGTGAGCTACCACGTCTGGCCTGTTTGTCGCTTTTAAATAAAAATCTCATATAGTAATAATGAGATAGTAAAAAATATATATTATATATATATATATATATATTTTTTTTTGTAGAGACAGAGTCTCACTTTATCACCCTCATGGCGTCACACAGCTCACAGCAACCTCCAACTCCTGGGCTTAGATGATTCTCTTGCCTCAGCCTCCCGAGTAACTGGAACTACAGGCGCCTGCCACAACGTCCGGCTATTTTGATTGTTTGTTTTTATTTTGCAGTTCGGCCAAGGCTGGGTTTGAACCTGCCACCTTCGGTATACGGGGCTGGCACCCTACTTGCTGAGCCACAGGAGCCGCCCAGTAATAATGAGAAAGTAAAATACTTTTGTTCACTTTACAAGTAAACTGCTAAAAAAGGTTGGCAGAGGGAAAAGATAGATTCTTTTTTTTTTTTTTTTTGGCCGGTGCTGGGTTTGAACCCGCCACCTCTGGTATATGGGGCCAGCACCCTACTCCTTTGAGCCACATGTTAGCTTTATTAGGTCTTTTGATTATTGGGAAAACTGAACCTCTTACCAAAGAATAAAGGGTTTTGCTTTTAAACCTATTAATTATCACTTGCTCTAAGTGAATGACTATTATTTTATAGTGACTTGTGATCCTATTTTGATAAAGTGATTTAAACCTTTGACATATTTGACAGGCTATCCAAAATCAAATTTCTTTTCTTTCTTTCTTTTTTTTTTTTGAGACACAGTCTCACTCTGTTGCCCTCGGTAGAGTACCATAGCGTCACAGCTCACAGCAACCCCCAACTCTTTTGGGCTTAAGCAATTCTCTTGCCTTAGCCTCCCAAGTAGCTAGGACCTTCAGGTGCCCGCCACAATGGCTTGGATGTTTTTTGTTACAGTTGCCACTGCTGTTTTAACCCGCTACCCTCAGTATATAGGGCCGGCCCCCTACCCACTAAGCCACAGGTGCTGTTTCAACATCAAATTTTTTATTTTTATTTTTTGAGACAGAGCCTCAAGCTGTCACCCTGGGTAGAGTGCCGTAGCATCACAGCTCACAGCAACCTCCAATTCCTGGGTTCAAGCGAGTCTCTTGCCTCCGCCTCCCAAGTAGCTGGGACTACAGGCGCCCGCCACAACGCCTGGCCAATTTTTGGTTGCAGCTATCATTGTGGTTTGGCGAGCCCGGGCTGGATTCGAACCCGCCAGCTCAGGTGTACGTGGCTGGCGCCTTAGCCCGTTGAGCCACAGGTGCCGAGCCCCCAAAACAAATTTCAAATAAAAAACGTGTCCAGGCACAGTGGCTTAAATTTATAATCCCAGCTCTTTGGGAGGCCAAGTTGGGAGGATCATTTGAGCGTAGCAGTTTGAGACCAGCCTGAGCAACCCTGTCTCTACAAAAAACAATAATGGGGCAGGTGTGGTGGCTCATACCTGTAATTCTAGCACTCTGGGAGGCAGAGGTGGGTGGATTACTTGAGCTCAGGAGTTTGAGGGCAGTCTGAGCAGAAGTGAGACCCTGTCTGTACTACAAATAGAAAAATTATCCAAGCATTATGGTGGATCCCTGTAGTCCCAGCTACCTGGGAGGCTGAGGCAAGAGGATAGCCTGAGCTAAGAGATTGAGGTTGCTTTGAGTTATCATGCAATACCACTCTACCCAGGGGCAACAAAGTAAGACTCTGTCTCAAAAAATTAAAAAATAATAATAAAAATTTAAGGCCAGATGCGGTGGCTCATACCTGTAATCCTACCACTCTGGGAAGCTAAGGCGGGAGGACTGCCTGAGCTCACAAGTTCGAGACCAGCCTCAGCCTGAGCCAGAGCAAGACCCCCATCTCTAAAACTAGCTGGGCATTGTGGCAGGCACCTGTAGTCCCAGCTACTTGGGAGGCTGAGATAAGAGAATTGATTAAGCCCAGGAGTTTGAGGTTGCTATGAGCTGTGATGCCACTGGTGGGGGTGAGAGGTGGTACAAAGTGAGACTGTCTTAATAAATAAATAAATAAATTCACAGGGTGTTCACAGTTGCAAGCATCCAAGAGAATCTCATCTATGACAAACAGTAAAAGGTTTTCTGGTTAATGTTCTTCAGTACACTCAGCAAAATAGTAACTAATATAAAAGACTAGGCTGCAGGCCATCTGTTAACGGTAACAGATCAGAATATCGTGCTACTCAAAACACTCTGTTAAATGTTCATTTCCTGGGCAGCGCCTGTGGCTCAGTCAGTAAGGCATCGGCCCCATACACTGAGGGTGGCAGGTTCAAACCCATCCACGCCGAACTGCAACAAAAAAATAGCCGGGCGTTGTGGCAGGCGCCGTAGTCCCAGCTACTTGGGAGGCTGAGGCAAGAGAACCACCTAAGCCCAGGAGTTGGAGGTTGCTGTGAGCTGTGTGACGCCACAGTACTCTACCAAGGGTGATAAAGTGAGACTCTGTCTCTAAAAAACAAATGTTCATTTCCTAATTGGTTTATTAACTAAACATGGAGGATGGTCTGCATAATCTAATTCAACATATAAATCTCAGAATTAAAATAACCCCCAGAACAAGCCCTTAAATGATGAAAGATTCCTAAAATAATGAATCCTGGCCATGAAATCAAAGTAAGTAAGAAGGGTGAAATCAATAAAAGGAATAAAAAACACTGCACCTAACAGGTAATACAAATGATACAATATATGAACCGTACTTTTTATTTTATGTACTACTAGAGAAAAAAAACCCTGCCAATTATGTCATAAAATTCAAGATGCATTCTCCTTTCAAAGACATTAAGGTGAAAATATAAATGATGTTTGGAATCAATAAAATGACAAATGACTAAACAGTAAAAAACCAGGCAAGCAGGGGAAGCTACCTGCCAGTTATTATCAAAACTCAACCAAACTACCCACACACCCACTGTATAACATCAAAATACAGCTTCGAAGACACACGCATAACTCTCTATGCTGCAAAGTTATCAATAAGAAAATATTGATTCTATAGAAAAATGGCAATACTCAAATTCACTACCACTATCATGAAAATGTACACAACTAACAGCAAGAGTAAGCACAAGCAAACAAGTGTGCATGCATATATACTTAAAAATCCGAAGTAGTTTAATTCAAGTCTGTGGTGTCATCCATAAACACTTGGCCCTGGTTAATCAAAGCCAATACCAACTATAAAGACTGACAAATTCTGTAAATTCCTATAAAAATGCAGGATATAAAGAGAATAGAGCTAAACATTTTTGTAACTTTACTTCTTTTTCTTTTTTTTTTTTTTTTTTTGAGATAGAGCCTCAAGCTGTTACCCTGGACAGAGTGCTGTGGCATCACAGCTCACAGCAACCTCCAATTCCTGGGCTCAAGCGAGCCTCCTGCCTCCGCCTCCCAAGTAGCTGAGACTACAGGCACCCGCCACACGCCCGGCTATTTTTTGGTTGCAGCCATCATTTGTGGTTTGGCAGGCCCGGGCTGGATTCAAACCCACCAACTCTGGCGTACATGGCTGGCGCCTTAGCCCGTTGAGCCACAGGCACCGAGCCGTAACTTTACTTCTTGGAGGAAATCATGTATCCTGAAAAAAAAAATGATGCCAATTTGGATGTATTATAAATCATTTAAAAAGAACTACATGTACATTACACATATAGTCTAAGAGACCTGTCAGCAAGTTCTTCAGTAATTATTTAAAGTTCTGAGCACCCGATATCATCTCTGTGATTGTTATAGCATCCTCTACTAAAAATCTTTTAAAACTATAAAAGCCATTTTACCTCCAGAGCCATACAAAGACAGATTGTGGGCTGGATATGGCCATGGAGTATAATTTGTCAACCTCTGCTCTAAGATATAAATGGGTGCTTCATAAAATAAGGACGCTATATGAACTACAGAACAAATCTATTTTGGATTTTTTTAAAAGACACTTCACAACTTATTATTGTGTGTGTGTGTGTGTGTGTGTGTGTGTGTGTTTTTTTTGAGACAGAGTCTCACTCTGTTGCTCAGGCTGGAAGTGTAGGGAAATCACTATAGCTCATGGCAACCTTAAACTCTCCAAGGGATCCTCCCGCCTCAGTCTAGTGAGTTGCTGGGACTATAGGTTCACGTCACCACACCCAGCAATTTTTCTGTATTTTTCTTTTGGGGGGAGACAAGGTCTCCCTATGTTGCTCAGACTAGTCTCCAACTCCTGGCCTCAAATGATTCGCCTGCCTCAGCTACCCCAAAGTACTGAGATTACAAATGTGAGCCACTCCTGGCTTAAGTAATGTTTTAACAAGAATTGCTGTGCCAAAAAATACTGATGCTTACTGAAGAAAAAGGTTTTTATTCTTTTCATTTGAAATATCATCTCTTTAAAAAAAAGAAATTACTCATGAAAAACATCTGAATTGAAAAGCTAAAGAGACATTTTTTAGGTGGTGCCTGTAGCTCAAGTGGCTAAGGCGCCAGCCACATACACCGGAGCTAGTGGGTTTGAATCCAGTCTGGGCCTGCCAAACAGTGGCAACTACAACCAAAAAATGGCCAGGCATTGTGGAGGGCGCTTGTAATCCCAGCTACACAGGAGGCTGAGGCAAGAGAATTGCTTAAGCCCAGAAGTTTGAGGTTGCTATGAGCTGTGATGCTACACCACTCTACCAAGAGTGACAAAGTGAGACTCTGTCTATAAAACAAAAAAAACAGACACTGAGATCTTACTAAGGCTGAATCTTTTTTTTCTAATGACTTCTATCAGACTTTATACATAGGACCCCACCCACAAATGTAGGGCTCAACACACCAAAAATACTCTCAGAGGATCGTACAATTCACTTTTGATAGTATTAAATAACAAAATCTATCTAGGCTATGACAGCCATCAGGACAGAGAAATAAGTCTCTGAATCAGTGAAAAACCAAAGTTAAAGCAACAGCCTTTGTATCAGTGCTGCCATGAAATGTACTTGTTTATAAAAGGGGGAAAAATAGACTAGGCATGGTGGTTCATGCCTATAATCCAAGCACTTTGGGAAAATGAAGCGGGTGGGCTCGGCACCTGTGGCTCAACGGGCTAAGGCGCCAGCCACGTACACCTGAGCTGGTGGGTTTGAATCCAGCCCGGGCCACCAAACAATGGTGGCTGCAACCAAAAAATGGCTGGGCGTTGTGGTGGGCGCCTGTAGTCCCAGCTACTTGGGAGGCAGAGGCAGGAGACTCGCTTGAGCCCAGGAATTGGAGGTTGCTGTGAGCTGTGATGCCATGACACTCTATCCAAGGTG